>JACGDI010005494.1:886142-899350 GCA_014898725.1 Jacaranda copaia | reverse complement strand
TGAGGTTCCTCTTTAAGAAAGTCCCCGAGAGGGCTTAGTTGATCCATGATTTATTTGAATATAAATCTCACATTTGGAAAACTTCAAATTTAAGGATAAATTTTAAATCCATCAATCTTTTAATTATATGCTTTGTACTAGATAACTATGCCAAATACAAAAAGAAATATTCCCCATTAATATTATAAGGGAATAATCATGTTGCACAAAAAAATTATCTTAACTAATTTAAATACTCTAAAATAAAATAATTATTATCTAGTAAAGTAATCTTTTAAAGCCCTACAATTTAACACCTTTTAATTGTAAACAATTTGTGGTCTCTCAATATTATACATAAGAAACAAATGTCTCAATAAAAAACAACAACCGTTACCATATCAACTTTCCCATCAAGAGAAAAGTAAATCATATGATTAAAGCGTAACTAATTTATCATATCCTGTGAGTATACTTGTAAATTTATGCATAGATCACCTGCTCCTAATTTTGGTAGATTCACTATAAGAATGCATCACTCTATGAGGTTTTTAAATTCAGCCTGTGTAACTTATGTTGAGGGTGCCATTGATCATATAGATTACTATGATCTAGATAAAATGCAAAGGTAGAGTTAAAGATTTGGGGTAGATGGTGAAATAGCTTTTTATTGTTATATATAAGTGGGATATATGATTTTAGTTATTTGATAATAATGACTATTAATAATGATGCAGTTAACTTAATGAATTTCATTGATGAAACTAGGATGGTTTGGTGTGTTTATAGACTACAAAAAATTCAACGAACCTTCTTCCCACTATGAGTGTCAATCTAAGTCTGTGGAGCAAGTCTAGAGTATTAGACAATAAGTTAGGAATGTGATTCAGTAACCACTATATTTAGACAAGCAATTAGGCAACATTCAACTATATAGGGTAGGGATATAATCCTCCCAATCAACGACAATTACAAAGACCAAGAAAAATTCAAACATGAGACTTATTAATAGGTTCCTTATGCTTTTGGGGTATAAGATGAGGATACTATGTAGGTGAAAATATACAATGGGAACTATCAATGTCATAGGCAACAAAGAATATCATATGCTATTATAAAATGGTTTGTTGAAAAATACAAGGACAAAATTTTATCTAATTTTTAAAGGTCTATTGATTCAATATTGATAATAATACAAAAACACTTGAAGCTATTCTTAAAAAAGACAAATGTATAGGGCAAAAAAGGAAGTGTTTAAAATGGGTAGTGGATGTGACATTCTACAATATGGTATGCTTGGTGTTGTGCAAAGGAAATAAAAAAGGCAAATCTAAATAAACTTGTTGGGGAGCAGCCGCAATAAAAGGTTTTACATATATTAGGGGGCTTTAGAAGGAAGATTTATTGATGATAGGTTGTAGACCTACAATGTATTTTCATACGTGTCAATTTAAAAGGTCTACTAGTAGCATTCTTTTAACTATTATCGAGATTGATGTCAACAATTACATGTGTATCCCTTTGCATATATTTATAAATATTTATCTTAACTAGTCATTCAATGTACTAGCTCGTGTATTAAAATTTTTATGCTATAAGATAAATAAAACTAATGACGGTGGATTTTGTTGGAGTGTTAATAGGCTGAAATCCAGTGAAGTTGACTATATGGTGGGTGGAAGAATATACTTAAGGTGTTTTTAGGGTTGAGTCCTGCAACAATAGCAAACGTCAAGCACTACAATGTGCCTTTAACTAAGGTACTCTAACACTCAAGTCAGTATGTCGATGAGGTAACAAAGTAATGGAGTAAAAGCTTATGTTTGAAATGTGCATACCTTGCTAAGGGTTGTAATAGGGTATTTGTAGCCTTCTCATGCTGGTTGCATATCTTTGATACCCCTGTTGAGTAAGGAAGGCCATTGTACTTGCTTGAGGACCTTCCAATCTTATCTAGCTTATGTACTATTCCAGGTGGTGCTACGTCTAGCTACCTAGGATATAACACGGTCAAGGCTATGTCATTACAGTTGAATAGCTGAGGCTATATAGTAGAAGCTATTGACGATAACTTGGTCAATTAAGGAACACTAATACTCTCCATGATGAGCTAGAATACATAGGTCGAGCAATGGTCGAGCTCTATTGGGTTTGAGATGCCTGTTGTCTCAATGTCTATTTAGTCGGAGATGGGTTAAGCTTAAGGCCAATTAAGCTACTTGGGGAGTGTCAAACCAGTTTTTATCCTAGTCGAGTGTTATTGGACTGGGCCTCTAGAGCCATCCCATATTAGGAATCCTTTCCACTCCCTAGTCTTAATCAAGCTTGTCAATAAGAAAGAACGTGGAGTAGCTGACCCGTTGACCAGCGGTTGGAAATAATTGACTAAGGTTCAACAAAATGACTAAGGTTTCCCAAAGTCGATGAGGGTTTTGCAAGGTCGACCAGGGTTTTGATGTATTTAATAGATTAGGTCATATGAAGCGTCAAGCAACGATAATGCAATAATAGCTACCGTTTGGGGTTTTATGCATTGGGGCCTATAAATAAATACAGTGAAAATTCTCATTTTTTCATTTACAGCATTACGTGAGGTCAAACTTAGCAATTTACTACGTTCAGCATTCTACTCCAAGACATCCAAACCACGTAAGTACTTTAATATCCTCAAGTGTGCTTTATTTTTTAATCTCGAACGCAATATAATAGCACCTATGCTGAGAGTTTTTAGTGATGATGATGGTATCTGGCGAGCAACAATGAGGCAACCAACTCAGATAAGGTTCTAACTAGCAATATGAATGATTCAGCTAGTGATTCAGATAGCTTATCGAGTGATAGCTTGACCTATAGTAGTTCTAGTGATGAATAGGTTGCTACTGGGGCTGAGGCTAGGCTAAGGGAACCTCTAGTGTCTCGTGGTTGGTTATTTACCCCCAATCACTATAATGAAATTTGATCAGTATAATGAAATTTGATCAGAGATGACAAAGGCAGACCTGAGTATCCTTAGGCAAGTATATCACATTCCTTAAGATTATGAGCAGATTGTCCTGGGGCATAAAGGTAGGATGAATTGATCGCCCACTAATTAGGTTGACCTTAAGTGTAGGCTTAGATTCTCTCTTGCCTAGCCAATAATCAATCTACTGAGAGGTCTTCAAGTCTACATCACCCAACTTCTTCCCAACTACCTTTTGATTATATACAGTTTCATAGTTTGGATGCACGTTTACTACCAACCTCCCACATTTGCCAATCTCAGTAACCTCTTTCACCTCTCCATGTCTCATAAGTCGAAGAGTGCCAAGGAATTGGGCTTTTATTACCTAACCACTCACCCTCATCAAAAATTCTTGGAAACTCCAGCCTCCTCATTTGGCCAAAAATGGAAAACTAAATACTTTTATGGTCGAGCTCCTGGGGGAATGGGTTTCAATATCTCTTAGGTTCAAATACGGGGGTAAGTTAAAATGCCAGCAAACAAAACTTCAACTTGGCTGACACCTTTGTATGGGATCTTGTCGAATTTGGTCAGATAGAAGCATCTAGCTATATTGAGAAGCAAAATCTTATATTGGTGGGCTTATCACCCGCTCAACTCGACCTGTCCATGAATGCTCGATTAGGTAGATGTTTACATGTGTTTCTTTTAGCTATTATATCTATACTGTTTAGTCAAGTTTTATATGTCTTGATTTTATTATCATATAGATCGAGAAGAGATAATGAGTTAAACATATGCCTAGGCTATTGCTTACATGGAGAGGAATTGAGGGCGCCATGGGGCACTGGGGCCCAATAAGAGACAATCGCACTAGCTATGGCTACTATTTCTATCGTTGTTACTACTTCAGCTCGACCAGTGGCTTTCCCGAGCAATAGTCCTATGGGTCAAGGTAAAAAGCCCATAATTGAACAGACATAATTGGCCTCGAAGAGAGCAGTAGCCAACAAAGGCAAAGAGAAGGCCAATATGGCAAATGGATTCAACTATTTAGGCATCAGGATAACGGAGAGTTCTTAAACTTGAATGAACTGCCCTCGCCATGGTTTGGGACTGAACTGGTAGTCCACAACTTTATGTCTATGATGATTGCGGGAGAGACTAAGTCCTTGTCGATAAAAGTTTAACAGTTGGCCTATTCGCATCCTACCAGCTCAAGATAATGGAGAAAAGTTAGGGCGCAGTGATGAAGGCCTTAGCTTATCATGCTAATATGGTAAAGATTTTAGTCGAGTAATACTTGTTGTTCAATAATTCACAGTATTTTACTTGTAATTATGAGAATGTTGTCTTGGCAGGTCAATCAACTGGGCTACCATACATTTCAAAGGTTGAAATTGGCTCTCGATCGGGTAGACCAATGCAAGAGAAGCACTTAAATCTACCAAGATGAAGGTCAAGTAACTAATGAAGTAGTTAAAAGAGAAATATACGCAGCTCGAGGTGAAAGATGTTGAACTAATATAGTTATGAGAGAGAGAAGCGTGGTCGAGTAACTCTTAAAGGAGGCACAGGTTTTGATGCAATCTACTATGACAATGTCAAGCCTAGGGTATGAAGCTACTTTACAGTTAGCTTGATGAGAGTCTAGTAGGATACTGCCCAACATTCGATGTGAGGCCATCTAACATTTTATGCTGACCTCTGCCTTTATAGATACGAGTGTCATCTTTTCTCTCGACGACGCTAAGGATGCATTTAACAAAGTCATGAATCAGCTAGAATTTATGGGCTACACCTTTTAAGTGGAGGATAAGGAGCACTTGAGTTCTATGCTCCATGAGCAGTTACGTATGTGTCCTATGTATGGTACTCCTATGGAGGGTTCATGCTTTGACAAAGCTGCTCTAATCGAGGGGCAAAAATATAGGTAATGCAAACCCTTAATAAAGGAATTAAATGTGTTTGTGGTTGATTTAAAAATTGATCAATGCAAAAATAATGGAATTGATCCAAGAAGTTTATATCAAGTTAGGGCGTTTGAAATTAGGTGTGATATTATTTGTTGTTGACTTTTAGATCAATTTAGCTCATGCTCCTGCTAGTGAAATGAATGACGTTGAGGTTGATCAATCTGTGTCAGAATTTATCTCAAGATTTTGTGATAAGCTGAGTCATTTTGAGTCTAACATCGACCATTGTCGTCAAGATGTAATTAACATTTTTAGTGCAGTTGAAGTGAGTTTTTGGTCAACTACGAGGTCAACAATGAATGTTTAACTCATTTAGTTACCGTGGCTAATGAGCCTCAATATCCTAACTAGAAGCCTTCTGGTCGACTACATGGTCAACTATAATCGATGAAACCATTTACTTATTGTGGCTAATAAGCCTAAATGTCTCAGTTAGAAGCTAATTTTTTGGTCAACTATGGGGTCGACTAAGAATGATTAATTTATTTATTTACTATAGCTGATAAGCTTGAACATCATAGCTGGAAGTCTATGCTTAGGTCAACTACAGACAATTAACTCATTTGATGTGGAAACACAGGCAATTTTATTAATGTGAGGTAATACAATGGAGACTTAGAGTCTTTACATAAATAGAATTTCTTCAAATTCACCACATTTCACGATTGCGGGAGCTCATTACTATTCATGTCTACTAGTCAATAACCATTGTGTTTCAACACCTTGATCATGGAATAAAGCCCCTCTCATTTAGGGTTGAGTTTTCCTATATTATTCGAGACCTTTATGTTTTTCAAGACAAAGTCTCTGACTTTGAAGTTACGTGGTCGGACTCTTTTGATGTAGTGTTCTGTCATCTTTGATCTATATCACTGCATCGTATTGTAAGCTTTTTGTTGCAACTCATCAATGGTTTCTAAGTTAAGTTTCCTTTTGAATGTGTTCCTGATCGAATTGAAGTAAATCACTCGAGCTATGTGTTGTATAAATTCAAATGAGATGACTGCCTTTAAACCATAAACCAAACTATAGGGGTTGTGACCTATAGTTATTCAAGGGGTTGTTCTGTATGCGTATAACATTCCAGGGAGGTCATCTACCCAACTCCCTCTGGTCCATTCTAGTTAAACTTTGAGGTGGTTGAAGATAGTTCTATTCATTACTTCGGTTTGGCCATTAGCTTAGAGGTTCCCAACTGAGGCAAAATGCTAGTGGATCCTTAAGGCTTCACACCAGTTCCTCATGCTCGTACTCTAGAATTGGGTTTCATTGTTTAAAATCAAAACTTTAGGAAGGCCAAAATAGTAGATAATGTTCTTCAAAATGAAACTTTTGAAGGTCACGTCAGTTATTTTGGGAACTGCCTTGGCCTCAACCCATTTAGTAAAGTATTCAATAGTGATGCTGATGAACTTTCTTTAACCTCTTTTCTTTGGTAAAGAACCAACTATGTCAATGCCCTACTGGTCGAATAGCCACATGATTTGGACACTTATCATTGACGCTGCAGGTTAGTGTGAGATGTTTGAGTGTTCTTAGCAGGATAGATACCTTCTAGCAAAATCAATGGAGTCTTTCAATAAGGTGGGCTAGAAATACTTATTGAATGAATTTATGGGCAAGGGATCGTCCTCTAGAATGATTTCCACAAATGCCTGCATGAACTTTATGTAAGACCTCATAGGCCTAGTCTAGTGTTAAGCACCTTAAGGGTGGTCCAAAGATCGACCCCCTATAAAGTTGGCCATGCTCGTCGAGGACAAATTAGCTACTTGACCTTTAAGTCTATGCGCCTCGCTTTTGTCTTTGAGGACTATTCCCTAACTTAGGTAAAGTTTCATTGAATCTTGCCAAGAATGAGTAGCTTCTTCGACACTCCCCACTAAGTTTTGGTTTAGGATGCTTAGCTTACAGTGGGTTTGTTGGTGACCAAAAATGTTATTATTTTATCTCTGGTTCCCTTCGTAGAGCTTGCAAACTTGGATAGGGTATCAACTTGCTCGTTCTCTGATCGAGGTACTTAGCTTAAGGTGAATTTTTTGAACAGCTATTGTAGTTTTTTCACCTCGACCAGGTACCGACTTATAGTGGATTCTTTGGCCTCAAAGTTTCCTTCGACCTATTCAACAACTAGTTGGAAATCTGTGATTGCCACTAGTTGCTGAACTCTACGATCTGCTACCATTCTCATAGCTGTGAAGTGGGCTTCATATTCTGCCTCGTTATTGGTTATCGAGTAGTCAAGTTTTATTACAAAATTATATTCCTCTGCGAGTAGAGAGCAAAGTGAAATACCTATCCTTCCACTTGAAGTGGTCACCAATCCATTGACATGGAAAGTCCACATGAGAGCCTGTAGTTATTCTGATCAAGAAGGTCGAGTCATTTGGTGATGAAATTAGCTAAAACTTGTGCTTTTATGACCATTCAAGGTTGGAATGTGATGTCAAATTCACCCAGTTTAATCACTCATTTGGTCAATCTCCCCGATATCTCTAATTTTGATAGCACTTATTTCAATGGTTGATTTGTTAATACTATGATCGCATGGGATTAGAAGCATAGCCGTAACTTTTAAGTTACTATGACCAAGGTGACGTCAAATTTCTCAATCTCAAGATAATTATGCTCGGGGCCTTGCAAAGTTTTGCAACAGTAATAAACATGTCGATAGATTCCACCCCTGGGCGAGATTAGGACTGAACTAATTGAGGCTGGTGACACAACTAAGGATATGTGTAGAACTTCTCCCAACTCAAGTTGGGTGAGTAGGGGCGATGAGAAAAGGTATTGTTTAAGGTCAACTAGAGACTAGTCACACTACTCTATCCATTAGAAACCTGATTTCTTCGTGTTTCTAAGAATCTTGAAGAACTGAAGGCTCTTATCAACTAACCAATCAATGAACCTGCCAAGGGCTATGATCCTCCTGACCAGACGCTGTATGCCTCTAATTGTTCATAGCGGGGTGATGTCTAAAATCGCCTGAATTTTTTGCAGGTTTGCTTCAATGCCCCTTTGGTTATGTATCCCAAAAATTTACCTTCTCAAATCATAAAAATACATTTGTTGGGGTTGAGCTTCATGCTAAATGCTCATAGTATTGCGAATGTGTGATTTAGGTCGACCAAATGGTTCTTAGCTTTTTCCATTTTAATGATCATGTCATCAACATAAACTTCCATTGATTTTCTAATCTCATTTTTTAATATAAAGTTGACTAATCTTTGATAAGTTGCACCTATATTTTTTATCCAAAAAGGCATGACTAGAAAGTATATACACTCCAATGGGGATGACAAAAGATGTTTTATCCCTATCTTCAGGTGCCATGAAAATTTGGTAATATCTTTAGAATACATCCATCATACTCAATAAATCACATCCAATGGTATAATCTACTAATAAATCTATATGAAACAAGGGGTAAGGATTTTTAGGGAAAGCTTTATTCAAATCAATAAAGTTGTTACACATACGCCACTTTCCCTTATTCTTACATACAAGGACTACATTACAAAGTCAAATAGGATATTGAATCTCTATAACATATCCTGCGTCTAAAAATTTGTTAACCTCCTCTTTGATGATTTAGCATCGTTCGGTGATGAAAGTCCTTCTTTTCTACTTAATTGGTTTGAATGAGGGGTCCACATTCAATCAGTGGACGATGATGCTGGGGTCGATTTCTTGGAGATTGGAAGCATTCTAGGCAAAAACATCAACATTTCTTTTAAGGAAGTTAACCATGAGGTACTCTATGTTGTTTCCCATATTAGCCCTAATCCTTGTGGTCTCGTTGGGGTTCCCTGGTTCTAGCTTGATTTTTTGAACTCGCCAACAAGCTTGACTATGGTCTCTTCCAACTTTCATTTCTTACTTGCCTGTCTCTCCTTAAGTTTCGCTACTAAGGTATTCTATGCCAAGAAGCTTCTCTAAATGATCTTGATAGATTGATAGATCCTTCAGAGATGATTTTTGAGGCTCTGAATCTGACCAGAGGTGTACGGATAGGCTTGAATATCAACTGGCCTATATTTATTCTTTTCATGGTTGACAATAAAATGATGTTCGCAAAGTTACCATTATTGATCAAAATCTTTCTAATACCAAAATTCACAATCTCAACAGATATAACCATGGGGAAGTCCAACTTGTGGTTAGCTTCTTTTCTCTCAATGTGGGCGAGGTCAGCATTAGTGAAAGAAAATGATTTTGCATTAGTTGAGAGCTAGAAGATTATTTTGATCAAAGTGGATTTGGTCAATTCTAGTCTTTGCTAGTTCTATCTTCTAACAGACTTCAAATCCATCCCAGTTGAGCCTCCTATAATTGTGTCGATGATTCCTCAAATAGGTGGATGGGGATCATGGGCATGTTTTTTTCTTTTGTCCTTCTTCCTTGAGCTAATCGACTTTTCTCAATAGGGAGCCTGGTTGATTTTGCCTATTTCCTACTTTGTGACCTCATTAATAAATTTTTTGAGATGACCTTGTCAAATCAGCCTCTCGACCTCATCATGCAAGTTGAAGCAATCTTCAATGTCGTGGCCTTTCTACTTATGAAAGTGATATTATTTCTTAGATTTCCTCATGGCTTCTGTCTCAGCCAGTTTCCTAGATTTCTTCAGGAGGTTGTCATGCTGGATGGCAAACATGACCTCCTTTCTTGGAAGATTGAGTAGAGTATAGTCATGGAACTATTTGATGGGAGATCGATGACCTTCTTTGTATTATCGATCATTTTTCTCCTTGGCTTTCCTTTTGTTGACCTTAATATTACCATACTTGAGCCTATTCATGTATTCCTGAGTCATGTTCCTCTCTGTGTGGTCAAGTTGCTCCTCTATCAATTTTGGTCACTCAAGCACCAAAGCATTAGCATACTCTTTGGGCTGGAGGCTGAGGAAAAGCACATCTATCAGAAATTTGATTCAGGGGCTATCAATCTTCAGAACTTTAGTGTTGAATTTGGTGAAAAATTCATGAAAGGACTTCCCTTCATTCTACTTAACTATGTGCAAGTAGGTGTGGGGGAGCTTTGCCTTCTTCCGACTAGCGAATTAATGTAAGAACTTGTTGCATAGCTAATTATATGATTAAAAAGATGCCAATTCCAACTTCACGAATCAATCAAGTGCAATTCCCTGAAAAGTGGTCACCAATATTTTTACGTGTATGTAATTGCTGTAACTATGTAATTGCATCAAGTGCTAGAACTACATTAGGTGTTCGTGTAAGTCTGACAAACCATCATACTGAGGGAGTCCAATCAGGACCTTAGCATCAAAGGTAATGTGCTCATCAATGATCTCTTGAATGAATGGCTACTCCCTTTCTCGATAAAACCTCTATGTCCCCTTATAATATGGGTTCCTTTTAGTGTTCTTCTTCAAAATCTCTTCCAGGCATCTGTTCAGGTGTTGGACCTGGTGGGATATTTTCTTCTATTTTTCTTAATCAACATGGGACATGTTTCTATTTACCTGAGGCCTCGAGCACTTAACCCTATCGCACCGCTGGGCTTAAACTGGTCGAGCACAATGGTCGATGGAATCTACAACCTCCTCACAGGGAGCTGACTGAGCCTCTTCTCTAGGAAAATGTCCAAGGCCAATTTCTCATCTAAAGGGCAGTCTCCTAGATTCTGATTAACCATAGTTCTCTCTATGTGGTCTCTCATCAAGGGGTGAAGGTTGTGGAGTAGCACTGGCTGCCTACCCTAGCTAGGTAGTGTGTCAGTTGAGGGTAGCAAAAAGCTAGGCTAATATCCAGGCAGATATCTGCTAGCTAATGAGTTGTATCAATTAAGGCATGGTCAGGATGACCACCTATTCTAGTAGAGCACTAGGACCTGACAAATATGGTTCTTGCAAAGGTCGAGGATGATGGATTGGGGACGTCTTATTCTCCTCTCACTTCAAAGCGGCTCGTCTAGTATTAATCGTTTTCTCGATTGCTAACTCATGTTTTCCACAAACAATGCCAAATGATGAAGGTAGATTTAGTTTGAGTGTTCAATGGGTTGAAATCCAGTGAAGTTGACCAAATGGTGGGTCAAAGAATATACTTAATGTGTTTCTAGGGTCAAGTCCTGCAATCAATAGTAAATGTCAGGCCAGCCAAGGTGCCCTTAGCTAAGGCACTCCGATCCTCAAGTTAGCATATCAACCGAGTAACAGAGCAATGGAATAGAAGCTTAGGGCTAAAATGTTCATACCTTACTAAGGGTTGTAGTCAGGTATTTATAGCCTTCTTATGGTGGTTGACATGTCTTTGATGCCCCTGTTGGGTAAAGAAGGCCATTGTCCTTGCTTAAGGACATTCCAGTCTTATCCAGCTTGTATACTGCTGCAGGTGACACTACTTCCAACTACCTAGGACAAGGTGGTACACTAGAGGTGTGCCCTATTCTAACACAGCTGTAAAGATGGCACCGTTGGTGGCACACGCCATTAATGTAGCTACACGCCATCTGGAAAGGCATTCACTACAATCAAAGGGTTATCGTCTTTCTCTAACCTCTCTAATCAATATGAGTACATCTACAGAGCATTTCCTAGGATCTTGGTCGTCGAGATGCGATGTAGTCGAGGCTATATCATTATGGTCAAATGGCTGAGGCCATACAATGAAAGCTATCAACTATAACTTGGTCGATCAAGGAATGCCAATACTTGCCACGATGATTAGAATATAAAGATAGAGCAATGGTCAAGCTCAGTTAGGTTTGAGACACCTGTTGTCGCAACATCTATTTGGTCCAACATGGGTTAGGCTTAAGGCCAGTTGGGCTACTTAGGGAGTGTCAAACTAGCTCTTGTCCTAATCGAGTGTTATTAGATTGGGCCTCTTGGGCCATCCCATATGAAAAAAATCCCTATATAACTATATATTTTTTATCTAGTAGCATCTTTTTATTCTTTCAATGTATTTATTTATAACATTATTCTTTTTTCTTCCTCAAAAACGTACTTTGAAAGTTAGTGGCTTATTGCCTAGTCTTGATTCTCTCGATCTTATAGAGGACAACCAACTTATACTTCACTCTTCCTTGATTTGTTATCAAGTCTACTCTCTGTAACTCTTTAGTATTGCCAGAAATATTAATTTTTCTGAAATAGTACATAAAATATGTGATAAGTATGCCATATATTATGTGATTTAAGTTTTAAGTTATGTTAGATAGATATATTTTACCATTTTGATGTAAATCCAACATCAAGCATGTGACAAATATTTCGTAGATATATGCCATATTGAATATGTGATAAATGTGACATATACTATCATGGTGTGAGTTTTCAGTTTCATTTAAATTGTATTACTATAAACTAATAACTCATTGATGAGTCAAGAATATACATCGAAAGACATTTTAACCCAATGAATCTTGTCACCGAATTAACATGCCATCTATAGCCAATCTTAGTCCACCCATCTCAATCATCTTTCTTTGGCCACATCATGACCTTGCCTATTGTTGATTTCATTTTTTTTCTTTCTTTGTTGTAAGATGCAAATTGCCAACAGATATTTTTCTATTGTTGATTCTTTATTGCTCTTTGTTGTTGTTCTCCACTTTACAACACTATTTAACTATAGACCTTTTATTCTTTTATTGTTCAATAGTTGTGCCCATAGTAGTAGTTAACAACCTAGTCAGCCACTTATTAGTATACAAACAACACCCAACCAACATTGAATTTAGAATAAAAAGAAAAAACATAGCTTTATTACTTTAATCACTTTTATTATTTTAGGTTTGAGATAATTATGGGTACACTCCCTAAGGTTTGAGAAATTATATTTATCTACTCTCGGATTTGTTTTTGTCTAAAAATTAGGTCTTGCCCTTAGTCAAACTAATGAAATTTATTGCCATTAGCATTGACAATTCTTTAAATTCCAATCATGGCCTTCATTTGACAAGACTCAGTTGTTGATCATATTGTTGCAAGAAATATTTCTTATATTTCTTCTGCATGTGCCTTGAATATGTAGATGAAGTTGTATTTAACGAAATTGAAAGGATTTTAGTATAAAAATACAATTAACAAAACTCGAAAGGGGTTTAGAGTAAGTATTTTCTTATGGTGATGTGAAACTAGGACATACTCTAGTTAGATGAACACCAAATTTAGTAAGTTTTAGGATAAGATTTTTCCTTATTTCTTAATAGGTTCATGATTTTTTTATTATGTCTTTTTCATTCTAAAAAGCATTATATTCAATAAAATAAATAATGCTTTGCCAATAGTATCAAATTAATCATCTGCAGATACATATATATATATATATATATATATA
>JACGDI010005494.1:843083-878477 GCA_014898725.1 Jacaranda copaia | reverse complement strand
GAGATCTCATCGAGATGTCTATTGAGCTGCTGGACCTGATGGGATACTTCCTCCTACTCATCCTGATCCGCCTGGGTGGCATTTTGGTCAAAACCCAACCTGATGTACTCAGCCCTCTCATGCTGCGGGGCTCGACTGGGCTGATGCGCCAATTTTGCTGATTCTCCTCGATCTTCACAATAGTCACGCTTTGAGCGTTTGACCCTATCGCGCTGCGTAGTTTAATTAGGTCGAACGCAATCCTCTGAGTTCTCCATCTCCTCGTGTGGTTCTGGATGCCTCCTTTCTACTAGTGGGCATTTAGGACTGACCTCACGCCAGGCGAATGGCTGCCTGGCTTCGTGGCGGGAAGGACTATTCTCCTGGGGTCTATTTTCTAGTAGTGGCGGCTGCAGAGCTGCACTGGCGGCGGGGGCAAGCACTGAGGTATGCCTGTTTAGGACAATAGATAATTGAACCGATATCTGAGCTGATATCTATTCACTGATCAGTTGCATCAGCTGGGACATAGGCAGCATCACCAGTTGTTCGTGGGGGGGCGTTGGTGCCTGAAGCGGTTGTGTCTTGCTGGGGGTTAGGGAGTGGCGGGAAAATGGACCTCTAGTTCTCCTCCCTTCCAGATGTTACTCTGTGTGTGTTCATCATTTTTTTCATTGCAATCTCAAAGGTTCCCACAGACGGCACCAAATGATGCTGCAAGTATAAGAGAGTGAGGGTTGGATATTGTTATGGGCCTGAGATCTACAATCAAAACACATGTTAAACTAGTTAAAGTGCCCCCAACTAAGGCACTCCGACGCTCAAGTTAGTTTTGGTTGAGAGAATATAGAGAACGTAAGGTGTATAATGTAAATGGCATTACCTTGAGCGTGGTTAGGCCTACAATATTTATAGCTTCATGTGGGCGTGATTTAATTCAAGTACCCTTATCTGGTGTACTGGCTTTTTCCCATGCCAGGGGGTTAAAAGTCATTCCATGTCCAGATTCTGGTGCTGTGCCAGGTGGCTAAATCTCCTGTTTTCCTGGATAACCATGCCAGCAAGGGCACGTGTCTGCCAAAGTTGTTGGCAAGGTTGTTAGAGTTGTTAGCAGCAATTGCACTAGCTGTCACGTGTCATCGGAGTGGGCTCGACCCGTCAGATCAACATGCCCAGTGGGGATCTGAGTAAACATCGAAGGTCGATCAATGTCGACCAGACTCAAATGCTTGAATTCTCGGAGTAGTCTTCAGGTCGATACAAGTCAACCGTAGAGACTCCCAAGTGAGATTGATACCGGTCGACCAAACAAATACCATCTTTGGGCCTTGTGGGCCGTCTCGTTAGATGTTGGGCCTATTGGGCTATCCCATATCAATGCCATATTGAATATGTGATAAATGTGATATATACTATCGTGGTGTGACTTTTACGTTATATTAGGTATATATATTATACCATATTGAGAATATGGCATTGAGCATGTCATCAATATGATATATATTATATAGTGTAAGTTTTATATTACATTAGGGAGAGATACATTTTACCGTATTGGATGTGAATTGTAACACTATAAATTACTCGTTGTTGAGAGAAAAATATGTACAGAAAATAATTTTTACTGAAAATATTTAGGAAAAACTAGCTAAATAAAAACAATTCTATAAAGATTTATTCATAAAAACATATTTCACTGAAAATAAAATGCTATCCAATCACGGTCTAAATAAACTCAGCTCAAGGCACTCAAAACAAGGCTTACTTTAGAGTAGAATACAACATTTTCTAATTGCAAACAGTATTCGAAATCTATCCCAAGATACAATTAATCTTTAGAAATCGTTGACTTACACTTGAATAGGAATTTCCAAGAACTCGACCACAATTGCCTTATTTGACCAAAGTATCCAATGTATTTGTAAAACTTAAAAAGAATATTAAAAATACATGTAAGTGAATTTTGCAAAATAATTGTTGGAGATTTTTCTTCTCCCTATATATATTTATATATATGTTTATATATATATATATATATCTTTTCCAAATACAAAAAAAAAACATATTCATAAAATTAATCAACCCTTTTGGAAGAGACACATTTCTACTTGTATGAGATACAATTTGGGGGAGGAAAAAGATATAATTTTTTGAAATCAAATATTAAAGTTTTCCCACTTTTATTTTTGTTTCCGAAACACATCTAATATATATTCAACAATCCCCCACACGTTTCAAAACAAAAATAAAAAGTATGACAATAAGGCAACTCTTTACTATGTCATAGGTAAAAGTGTTTTGCGAACTTAAACTTTTACTTGGTGATTAAAAGCTTCCATTTATAGAATTCATAGTGTTAATAGGTCTTGAACTAGAAATCTCTACTTCAAATTTTTACAAGTAACGTACATAGTGCAGGATATTCAAGCTCTATTGAGTTGACATGTCAACGGCCATGCAGTAGTATCTTTTCTAACAAGTGCTCTGGATATAAGTCCAAGTCTCATGGATTGTGATCCTTACTTACACTCACATAGGCGAAATCTTCAAGGGTACTCTATAACACAATACCCTGGTCATTGGCTATGAACTCACTAAGAACAATTTGCTCAACCTTTATTGTTGCAATGCAACACTTAATTACATCTAAGAAAGGGTAAAAATATTAAAATGTTGTTCAGTTACTCCAATAACTTATTTTTACCTATTGAACCTTTATATTAGGATCGCCAATAAGTAAGGTTGAGTTGCCATTGCTGGTAATTCATTTCATTGACTTCATTCTCATCCCTTTTACAAATTCTTGAACTTGCATCCCCACAAGCCCCATTGTTTTATTCAATTATTAATGTGATACCCCATTGTTTTCTATCACAAACAAAGGTGTCGCTTTTTACTCATAGGAATTCCTTTACTTGGACTTTGCTATAGTTGTTTAGCCATCATAATGAATAAAAATTGCTAGCAGTGACTTTTCTACTAAAGAAAGATTTTGTTAACAATTCTTTAAGTTATTCTACATCCTAGCCAGTGACATCAAGGGCTATCATTTTTGCTTTTAGAGATAACGAAGATATGCATATTACTTGGTAGATCTCCAAGACAAAACCTCTCCACCAAGGGTAAACACATAACCAATGGTAACTTTGGTTTCATCTGAATCAAAAACATATAACACTACTATTTCCTTCTCGGATAGTGAGATACTCAAAATAGCATCAATGTATCTTTGTTGAATAGCGAGATACTCAAATAATGTAGAATAGTGCCCTTTATATATATCTTAACATTCTTCCTAAAGTAATCCAATAACTTGTATCTGGTTTATAGTGTGCTATTAAGTCTCCCAACAACTTTTGACATGTCCAATTTTAGTGGAGATTGGTAAATATATTAAGACTCCTATAATTTAGGAATAATTTAATTGAGCAACTAAGTCACCAATAAACATTGATTTTTCAATTTTGATACAAGGAACATAACATATTTTTACTAATTTATAACAAAATTTAATAAACTTAAATCTTTTCAAAATAACATGGTTGAATAATTATAACTTAATCAAGTGGTTTAACCACTTTATTTTTGTAACACTTCAAATTTACCCAAATCTTTCATATCAAATATCTTATAAAAATAGAGACTTAGTTTTAATTAGTACACTTATACCAGTACCATAGATCAAAATATCTTCTAAAATAGACATAGGAGCACACAACCAGAACCTCTTAAAACACATTTTATCAAATTCATTAATTGCAAATTATTTGACATAATAGCTAGACATTTTTTTTCCTTTCACAAAAAAAAAAATGTTCTCAAAATATACAACACTTCTATATCGTACAATTGTATTTATATATTGAAAATGTCAAACTTTATAGTAAAATTCTATAAGTAGAACTATACATATTTAAAAAACGCATTTAGACAATATCAAACAAACACTCTATCAACTAATCTTGATCGTACTTTTTTTTTATTTCAAAATTTTATTTTGACTAGGCACCCCCCACATTCTAAAATTATTTAAATTTGATTCATGGCATTTCCAAACTTCATAAAATGAATTGTTAAATTTCTTATAAACTAATCATTGTAAAATATATAACATGCAAAATGATGGATTGTTATGCAAAAGTTTTTACACATGTACATAAAGCTATCTATAAAAGTCATCCATTAAAATAATAAAATACATCTTTCTACTTTTTTTTCTCCCTTTTTTTCCTTTCTTCCTTTTACTTTTAGAGTGAACTTGAAAATCACATATCAATATATCCATTCCAATATAATAGGATTCTCAACCATTGTTCAAAAAATCAAACCAAATCAAATGGCCAAACTGATCAAAACGTCGACCGCCCACCAAACCGATCCGATTTTACAAGAAAATTGGAAGATGAAAAAAATCCCTTCATTTTGTTAAAATTGTTCAAGCTGGTGGTTGAACCATTCAAATTATTGAACCGCTTACAGTTTAATTCAGCCAAAGCGGTCTTTTTTCATTTATTTTTAAAGAATTAATAATTTTTTATATTTTCTTTTTTTTTTTGCGTAAGTGTAATCTTTTAAGGCTAATGTACACCTCAATAGCTATTTAAAAGTCAAAACTAATGTATACAAGAAAAAACCTTGCCATAGTATTAGATTGTCAGTCACTAGCTCACTGCTATTGCCGAGAAACACAAACACCCTTGCCTTACTGTTACTGTGTTAGTCACTTCCCAAACCCAATGTCCCAAGTCCACAATTCCACAATTCTCAGTTCAATATAAATTTATATGATAAATATATATTGCTTAATTATGTCATCACGATTCAATTGCAATTCATTTACGGTCTAACAACTATTGAATCAGTGAACTATGAATCGATAAGTTTTTTGATTCAATGAATGGTCCAATTTTTCAAACATTATTCTCAACTTGGTTAAAATGTTTTCTAGGTAGTTAATTTATTTGAATATAAATCTCACCTTTGGAAAACTTCAAATTTAAGGATAAAATCTAAATCCATCACACTTTTAATTATATGCATGTTAATTTGTACTAGATAACTATGCCAAACATAAAAAGAAATATTTCCCATTAATATTATAAAGGGAATATTCATGTTTACACAAAAAAAATGATCTTAATTAATTTAAACACTCTAAAATAAAATAATTATTATGTAGTAAATTAATCTTCTAAAGTTCTAGAATTAACACTTTTTAATAATAAACAATTTGTGGTCTCTCAATATTTTGCATGAGTAACAAATGTCTCAATAAAAAATCACAATTGTTATCATGTCAACTTAAGCATCAAGGGAAAGTAAATCACACTACTAAAGCGTAACTAATTTATCTTATCCAGTGAGTATATTTGTAAATTTATGCACAATTCACTTGCACCTAATTTCAGTAGATTCACTATAAGAATGCATCACTCTATGAGGTTTTTAAATTTAGGTTGTGTAACTTATGTTGAGGGTGCCATTAGTCATATATATTATTGTGATCATGATAAAATGCTATGGTAGAGTTAAAGATTTGGGGTAGATGGTGAAATAGCTTTTTATTATAATGACTATTGATAATGATGCAATTAACTTAATGAATTTCATTGATGAAACTAGGATGGTTTGGGGTGTTTATAGACCACCAAAAATTCAACGAACCTTTTTCCTACTATGAGTGTCAATCTGAGTCTATGGAAAGGGTCTAGAGTTTTAGACAATGAGTTAGGAATGTGATTTAATGACACTAGAACACTTAGGCAAGCAATTAGGCAACATTCAATTATATAAGGTAAGGATATAATTCTCACAGCCAGTGACAAAGTCCAAGCGAAATTCAAACATGAGACTTGTCTAAGGGTCACTTATGCTTTTAGGGTATAAAATAGGGATGCTATGTATGTGAAAACATATAATGGAACTATCAATGTCATAGGCAACAGAGAATATCTCATGCTATTGTAAAATGGCTTGCTGATAAATACAAGGACAAAATTTGTTCTAATTTTGTATGGCCTATTGATTTAATGTTGATAATAATGCAAACGACATAAAGCTACTCCTAACAAAAGACAATGTATAGGTCAAAGAAGGAAGTGTTTAAAATGGGTAGTGGATGTGACATTATATAGTATGCTATGCTTTGGTCTTGTGTAGGAGAAATAAAAAAGACAAATCCAAATACGACTGTTAAGATAAAATGTAAACTTGTTGGGGGGCAGCCACAATAAAAGGTTCCGCATATATTGGCGGGCTTTAAAAAGGAGATTTCTTGAGGGCTGTAGACCTACAATATGTCTTCATATGTGTCATTTTTAAAAGGTCTACTGCTGGTATTCTCTTAACTGCTGTGGGGATTGATGTCAACAATTGCATGTGTATCCCTTAGCTCATGTAGTGGTAGAGAAATTAAAGAAGAAAACATTTAGTTTACAAAGTTGCTGGTCCAAAATTTGAAAATAGTGAATAAGTACCACTAACCATATTGTCAGACAAACAAAAAAGTGTTAGTGATTCTATAAATCAGTTGTTACCTAGGTGTGAGCTTATATTTTGTGTGATGCATTTGAATAAAAATTTTAAGGCTGCCCATAATGGTTAGCACCTATTGTCTGGAAAGTTGTGAGGGCAACTAGAGTTGTTGATTTTGATAGAGCAATTGTTGAACTAGGAAATAAGGATGTATAATGGTGATCGAATACATTGTTTTTACATTCATATTCGATTAATTTTTTAATGTTTGAACAAAGATACAGATCCAGTAGATATTTATGCAATGATATCCAAATTCATATCCATCGCATATAAGTCAAATTTAGATTTCTCCATATTCAGTTACAATTATTCGGATACATCCATATTCTAGTAAAATTATTTGTATCTGAAATCAAATATTATATCTTGGATATTCAAATTTTGATTATAGTTGTTTAGATATCTATTTATGAATATCCAAATATGTGAATATGTTAACGTATAACAAATGCATATTTTTTAATTAATAGAAAAAACTATACAATTTCATAAAAAGAAAAAAGAAACAATCAAATAAATAGCATAATCTCTAATTAATTGACTTTATAATTGATATTAGTACTCATTAATATTCATAATGATATTTAAATATATTAATTATAAAGTTTAACAATTATAATTTATGTTGATTAACTTCATTCTTCAATTTTTCTCAATATTACTATAATTTCTTAGTTTATTATTTTTTTCTTCCCAGTTTTTCAATTATAATTTATATATAAATTATGATATTTTTATTAAAAATGTAAATAATATGTTATTTATAATAATATATTATGTACAATAATTTTTAAATATAATAAATTATATTTTATAAAATTGAAAATTAGAGTATATTATATATGGTAATTTTTTTAAATATTATTTATCAAATAGAAATAATGGATATAATTAAGTTACAAAAAATCAATATGTAAATTGATATTAAATGAATATAAATTTGAAGAAGATATTCAATGGATCAAATATGCATTTGTCATATATGTATCCATTTATAATGAAATATCTATTAATTGAATACGAGCTAATATCTATTTTAAATAGATGCGGATGATATTTTGTATAAATGAATAAGGTTGCAAGCAGTGAATAAATTTTTGGATATCCATTTATAGCCCCATGGATGTGGCAGCTTATGATTGGTTGGTGCAGAGACCACCAGCCCATTGGTCAAGGTCTCATTCCAACACCCATTCAAAGTGTGACATATTGTTGAACAATATCTCAAAAAGTTTTAATGCTTTTATCTTAAGAGCTAAAAGCAAGCCTATCCTATCCATGCTTGAGATAACCGGACTTAATTTGATGAAGATGGTACATATGAGGAGGGATCAAATAGAAAAGAGTACTATGAACTTTTGTCGAAAAATTAACAAGATTTAGTGGACTTAAAGAAATCAATGGATTTCATTACCCATTGGAATGGCAAAGATGAGTTTGAAACTGAAAGCTACTATGGTAGTAGGTTTAAGGCACATACTTAGGGGGAGAGAACATAAAGTTATAGGAGATGGGAGATCAATGGCATCCTTTGTGCACATGCCATTTCTGGTTTACACTACATGGGGTATAATCCTAAAGATTGTATGGATGATTGCTACAAGAAAGAGATCTTTTGAAAGACATATAGCCATTTACTGGACACACTCAATGGCAGTGATATGTGGCCCAAAGTGGATATGCCAAAGTGATTGTTACAAGTGCATTAATTCCTTTAGTATGTGGAAAATTGCTTGGGAGGCCAAAACACAATGATTAAAGAAAAGAACAAGATGAGAAGAAAAAGAATACACCAGCTAACAAGAATAATTTAGGGAAGTTAGGGAAGGAAAAAAGAGATACAGTGAACTGCTCACCATGCAAGGGGTTGTCCAATCAAGAAACAAAGTTAGCCCATTATAGAGGGATTGGATATTTTTGCATCAGTTGCTGAAAGCTATCAACCAACCTGGAAGGTAATTTTTTTTTTAGATTGTTCTAGTAATTTTCTTCTCTCATTTTAGTCATTCCTACTATCACATGCTAATATAGAGACAAAAGCAATGAGAAGAAAGACTTCAGCACAAGTTAATGAACAGAATGAAGTCATTCAAAAGGTAAAAATATTCATTCATGTTATATATGTTAACTCTTATATACATTTTTATATGTTAACTTCAAGTGTTACAACAATGGAGATTGGCACAACTATTCCACTAAATAAGCCTACTTCATGTGGTGCAATAAGGGTATGTTGTTTTAATTTAGTTATTTGCTTGTTTCCTTGTCTAGGTTGCTGGCTTTATCTGTGTTAATCTACCCAAGCAACTCTAAGAAGAAGCAAAGTGTTGTTGCAACAAGGGAACCAAATACAAATATTCCACCAAGTGAGCCTATTTCAAATGCTATAGCAAGAGTAAGTTGTTTTACTTCGCCTTATTTTACTTTGTTTATTCCACCAACTATGCTTGTCTATTGTGCTTGGTTGCTTGCTTTACTTAGTTGCTTGTTTCCTTATCTTGGTTGCTAGCTTTATTTAGTTGCTTGCTTTGTTGTATTAGTCTACCCAAGTAACTCAAGAGAAAAAGAGAGAAAACAAAAAAAATAGAAAAAAAAAGAAAAGAGGAGGTGTTACAACAAGGGAGCTAGCTACAAATATTCCACCAAGTGAGCCAATTTCAAGTGTTGCAGCAAAAGTAATTTGTTTTACTTTACCTAATTTTACATTTTTTATTCCAATAAATATGCTTGCTTGTTGTACTTAGCTGCTTTACTTAATTGCTTTGTTTCTTGTCATGGTTTCTAGTTTTACCTAATTGCTTTATTTGTGTTAGTCTACCTAAGCAACTCTAAAAAGAAATAAAAGAGGTGTTGCAGCGCAGCTTTCCCTAATCCTAAAAAAATGACAAGTAGTGCCATGGCAAGCCCTGCAAAACTAACAACAAATAATGCACAACAACCCTTGGTAAATTTGATTTGATACATGCATGATGATACCTACAAAAGATACTAACTTGTATTATGTTTTATGTACAAAACCAAGGAAAAGGAAAAAAAAAAAATCCCTCCAATCATATTCAAAAACTCTTGGTGTTAGAAGAGGGTTGAAGGTGATAAGAAAAGCCATAAAAGTGAAGACGACAACAACTAAAAGTGATAACAATCACAAAGGTAAAGATGCAACTCCAAGCAAGTCTATAAGAACTAAACCTGATGCAATTAAAATTGAAAGCAAATCAGCTCTATGCAAGGCCACAGTATCCAAGTGTCTTCTAACTATAGCACTATCAAGCAACAAGGGCACAAGCAAGCTTAATGGCACAATCATAATCACTCAAAGTTCTACAACATTTAGTAAACTAGTATGGAGACCTCTAGGCAACAACATTATAGATAATGTAAGGTTCAACATAAAAAAGAAAGTAACACAATCCAACAGAGTTGTTTCAGAAGAATAGGAAACACCTACTGTGCTCAAATATAATCTTAGATTATTTTGGCACTTCTGAATCTATCTTAGGATGATATACATTTTATGTGTTTTCTATTTCTTTTTTTATTATGCAAGGATGCGTATGATTTGATTTAGACATTTGTTTTGGATATTTTGCTGTGATGAACAAACTTAGTAAATGAGAATGAGAGTTGACCCCTTTTTAATCCTTTTACAATATTGATCACTAAGTGCTTTTTGATCCTTTTAAATTGTTGTTTGAATATTTGAGCACAGCTACAATTCAATACAAGGAGGTTAGGTGAAATTCATCTATTTTTTCATTCATTCATAAATGAGGTACTATCCTTACACATGACCATAATTCACAAAATCTTTAAACTATGGAATTGGTCATATCATAACTCCTAACCAACACTAATGCATACATAACTAGCAAACTAGGTACTCTTGCTCATAATATCCACCTATCCCACTAGTTCTATTACATAAGCATATACATAATAGTCCAAGAAAAGATCAATGCTGACCATAGCCCTTCTGCTCTTCTTTTTCAGCTTATCTTTAGGGTTATTAACTCTTCAAATTAATCCGGAAAAATCTGCCAAGCTCTAGTGCATATTAAGGGTCCATCCAAACAAAATAAGAGAAAACTCGAACCTATTGAAAAGAGAACAAAATTATAAACAAAATTAGCCTCATTCATTGAAATTTGAACAAATTTATGAAATTTATAAAGAAAACTAGCATTATAAACAAAAAATTATGAAAAAAGAACAATGGGAATACTGAAAAATAGCAACAAAATTCAAAAAATTTCAAAGGTGGATTCTTAAGTACCTATTACATAAAACATGTTTAAAAGAACATTTTCCTTCCAAAACTTATTTGATTTTTTCATAAAATTAAAAGTTAGGGTTTGCGAAATTGAAAGAGGAGATGACTTTACCTAGAATTTTTCATAAGTTGCATATTTATGAGGTCTTCTTCACCAAATTTTCCCTACAATTGTGAATTTTGTCCATCCCAAGCACCTCTAAAGTTTGCTTCCACATTTGCAAGATGTCAAGGTGCTCTTGAGGTTCACTCGTATAGTCATACTATCAAACTCTAAGAGGTTTACAATTTCCATGCTATGAGGGAATGATTCTACTAGTATGGCCAATCAAACAAGGTGACACCTGATAGGGCGATCCCCAGAGCAAGGTACTCACTTCCTATGCCCATTGTGCATTTGGGTATAGTGGAGTGACCAAGGGCTCCAGCAACAATTGGTAGTTACTGAGACTAGTCAGTGCAAAGAGAGGACTGGGGCGATAACTCCTACCTTGTTCGTCCTTCACTCAATTCTCTCAAGAGATAATGACCCTTCTTGGCTTCAACATAAGGATTGGGGTTACTGCTATGGACATTGCGCATCGATGCATTAGCTATTACTTTGGTTGCAACTCGTGTTGATGTGTCTCCTACCAATCCCAATAGAGCCTTTTGAATGACCTGCAGTGTTGGTCCTCCTAGGATGCTATCTTCAATGCTGAAGGTAGCAAAGCACTTGCTCAATCACCAAAAAGGACTATACATCCAACTAGTTGTTCTCTACCTTCTCTCTTTGGGGTGTCACTAAGGCATTGATGTCTCGAGCTTTGGATCCCATTTGTATTCTTAGCATTCCACAAATTATAATGGTATTTCCCACAGAAGGCACTAGATGATGTTTTAAGAAATTGGGTTCAAGGGGTCCTTCCTGTAAATTGATGTAATATGAGCTTTTGCTCCTAGAATGTACCCATGTGGAATTAGTGCTTGAGTTTAAAAAATGAATATTTCAATACCTCTTTTGCTATGAAAAGTTAATTTTTACACCAGCTAAGTTCTTGATGGGCTTAAATCTATTTGAATTTATGTGGGCCATATTAAGTGGACTTAGTTGGATGGCTCAATGATCTTTATTAATTAATTGTGTTGATTTTTTTTGGACTTTTGCTTCCATACCCTTGGGGCCCTATTGAGCGTTAGGTCAGAAGGGAAAATGATCAGATTATGCATACTTCAGTCCAATAATCGAACATTTATATTATTGATCACTATGCCTGATTATATTTAATATCAATACAATCAAGTAATAAATATAATATATTAATAAAATATTCAACAATTTGAACGTTTTATTGTCGTGAGGTGATACTATGTTTGTTTATATATAATAAATAATCAACAATTTGTATATTTTGCATTGTCGGGGATAATATGATGATTGTTCCATTTATTTATTTTCTACCAATTATCAAGGAGATCATATAAAAGATATAACACAATTGCCGTAGAAATAAAATTTGTAAAGATATTTAAGATCAAATGAAATTTTTTAAAAGAATTAGAGATGACTTCAGAAAAAATTCTTAAAGTTGAGAAATTAATATGGGATAAAACAACTTGTATTCTTTCTGATATTGTTGATTCCTTTACATATATATATATATATATACATATATATTTCTATATGTTGTGGGTCAATTGATTAAATGGCAACACCCTCACATTTTTATATATCAAATTTAGAGTTGAATCCTAAATCAGCACTTCCAGCATCATGCGTGTATAAATAATATAGATATATATATGTATTATATTTATATACATATATAATGCTCAAAAATTTTATGAGTATTCGCACCAGACTATGTTTGCTCGCACGACAAACATATAGAAATTTTGATATATCATTAACCACAATTACTTCACATGTACTCGCAGCGTGAGAATGTAGCGACAATATGACTGGGCACCAAGCACGTATGAATTAACAGTCAAGTTCGCAAAAGATGTACCATCTCTAGCTAGTTGCTATTCTCAAAGATTTTGTCAGCAAGAAAAATTTGCCATCTTCATCTGTCAATCGGTCATAGCAGCGGCTTGATCAATTTAGAGGCATCTACGATTCTTTGGGTCCACTCTTTCTTTCCCATCTCTTCTAATGATGATGCAAGTGCGTTGCAAGCTTCAGAAAGTTGATCCTCCGAGATGGGGAACTCAGCATTGACCGCAAATATTACTTGATTGAGATCTTTCTCAAGCTGGAGGGAAAACAGTTCGCTGCTGCTAAATACCTGCAAAAAATATTATTTTTATGCACAAGATAAAGATCAAACCACCAATCTAATAATTATTCATATATTTTCATGTTACTTCCTTCACTCACCTTTTTCAATCTTGCATATACTCCATCCTTCACAGCAGAGGACCTTGACACCAAATTAATGACGAATATACCTTGCTCACAAAGTGAACTTTTTACGTTCAAAAGAAAAGATTCGTCCACAAACCCCGCTGCAGGGCAGGTCAAACCGGTGCTGCAAGCACAATATGAGTACATTTATGATTTACCAGGTGAAACAAATGAAAAGCTAGTGAAAAATATGATCTCATAAGAAGCTAATATTAAAGTACCTCAAGTCATCTGAGTCCACATCAACTATGAGTATGTCAACTTTACCTGCCTCAGCTTCTGCCTTCTTCCTCACAAACTCAATTCCATCAGTAATATGTACCTGAACAGGGAACAAAACCAAGGAAAGCAAATTATAAGCAATCCTCTTAGTGATCAAACTATATGGATGGTTGCAACATTTTCTCAAGATTTTCCGAACAACTCTCCGTAAAGCAACTTTTTCACATCTAGCACAAAATGAGAAATAATTACCATGTCAAAGCAGAGTTATAGGTCTCCTTCCCTCTGCTCAGACAATCTCATGGAAACGGGAAATAATCCCATTAAATTCAAGTTACAATTATCAACAAGAAGAATAGCAGAATAAACTTAAAAGCTTCTTGGACATGGCTGTAAAACCAGACCAAAAGTTTTTTATGTCATCAATTTACTCATTATGCAAAATCTGCAAAACAGAGATTTTCTTTGCATCCTGATCTTGCTTAAACAGTCAAATGGATTCTCACATTAATGCAAAAGATATCTAAGAGTAAGTGAAAGGAACTTGAAGTATTTATCATTGCATAAGTTTGTACCATCTTTATAATTAAGTCATATTAGAGCCAGAAAATATCCTTTTTGCACACTTCGATTTTGATTTGATCAAGACAACATGAATTAAAAAAAAACATTACTGAGTTACCTTTAAGCATTCATCTTCGCTAAAACCAAAATAATCTCTAGCAACATCCAAAACCACAGGATCTAACTCAACAACCTGTCAAATGAAGAATTAGCATAAGGACAAGAGGGCAGAACAAAAAAAATAGTACACCGATTCAGCATTTCATTACACCTCAATCCCTAGAGAAGGTAGGCAATTCTTCATAAACGTAGGAAGTAATCCAGCTCCAAGACCAATAACCACCGTTTTGACCTGAAAAGAGGAAAAAAGCACCTTCAGATGGAGGCATCTTTTGGAAAACTGAACCCACAGACCCCAAAGGTGGACTACTCCAATGTGAGGTGGCACACAGGAGAGCCTAAACAGAGCCCCTTTCAGGCAGATAGCAGTGCTATAAGCAGTACGAAAAATGGCATATTTTAGCAATACCAGTTTACACTTATCACTTATGCCCTTCCCTTTTACCCCTCATGATCACAATCATAATAATAACATCAGTAATGATAATGACAACAGTGACGATGACAAAGTGGAGTATTCATTTGCATAATTTAGACATCAATATGAACAGCAAATTATGGTAATACAGCCCACGAGGGACATAAGCACATTTGTCTCCAACCTAAGCTAAAGAAGATGAGGTAGTAACTTATAAGTTCTTCCAAGAGAAAGGAGGTGGTTTACCATGCCCTCAGCTGAGATAGATCCTTTCAAATGAAAAGAAATCAACATTATTCCAGAAATAATCCCGTTGTGGTATGAACTCGCCAAATAGTTGTGATCAATTTTCATTTCACCACCTGATGCAGCCACATACAAGATGAAAAAGAAAATATCCAAGTTAATGAAGGTAAATAAATAGTGTTATTTCTATTTCAATGGTATAAAATGGTGAGTACAAAAAGTGCAACTAAGAAAGAGAAACCTAAAGTAGCCTGGGCCTGAAACTACAATAGCATGTACAGCACACGCTTGAGCTTATGACTTAGAGGCTTAAGGCGGCTAACATGTCTATTTGCACCTCAAGGAAATTGCACTGCACCTAAGCTACATTTCTTTTTATTCTTGCTGCTAGAACCGAAAAAAGCATCAGTAGAAAGAAAGACGCATTAAGTTTAAATATTTAATTCTGCATCTATCTTAATTGAAAAACAAATAAACATGAGAGAATTGCAAAATTAGTCCACTTCAGAGGTGGGAAAAAAGTGTGATGTCATATTGATAAGATCCAGATCTAATCTTACCAACTCATTCACAGTTACTTTGCATGACCAAGTTTGTGGGAAGAAGACATTTTCTTGAGGACCAAGTGGCAGCTGTAAGAACTAACATCAAAACTGCCATCTAATGCCATACTGTTAATACGAAAAGATGCTTGACTTGAATTGGTTTTACTGGAATTTTAAACTCAAAACAGAGGCATGCAAAGCTATTCCAGCTTCATTACAACCTAGGCACATCCAGTTTCAGCCACTAAGATAACACCAATTTAGGCTACTCCACAAATGCTAAACTATAATGACCAGGCAGGATTCTAGCCCACACCCTCAGAATGTCTCTACCATGAACCGTGACAAATATCAACTACCATTGTTTTCTGTCTATGAAGAGGAGAATCTGAATAACCTCTGTATTTAGCTCCCTTTCGAGATATATCTCGCACTGAACAACTTTTTACATCCCAATTTAAAGCTGTTTGTATTCTTGAATTGCAACTCAGATAAGACCTAGCCCCTTCAAGTAAATCCACGAGTGGTTCATTTGGGCCGTGGATGTGATGCACAGAGACTCCAACTGAAACCTCTTTAGGTTATGCTGTGAATTAACAACAAAAGACGCACCTAAATCATTAAAAGAATAACCATGAGAGATATCCAGCTACAAGAGGGGAACATTTCTGTATGTGTTACAGCTACATGTCATACTTACAAAGAACCTAAAAGCTAAAAACATGAGGAAACTAAACTGCAAAAACAAAACCATAAGCTGCATGTGTTCATCCAGTATTCAATGTTAGAACTCAAAATGTTTTGCTTCCCTTATTGGAAATTGACTGATGTTATATAGCAGTGTCGCTCCAATACTCCATGCATAGCATCCAGAAACACACATGCCAAATTCTTTATAAGACTTTCACAAGAATATTTTCCTGTTTAAAAGGAACTCAATCACTCAGCCAGGTGGGCAAAATGAAGGAAAAGGTCTCAGGTATCAGACTTCTTTCCCTTATTGCAAAAATCATAGTTTATATGAACAAAAAGATGCATTTACATTCCTCAAAGTGATTTGAAAAACATTTGAAATTTTGTCCAACTTTGGAGTAAAATCATAACAGAGAATAGTAGAACTTCAGACATATAGACTGATTTCTCAAAACAAAATCCTCCAAAGCTAACCATCAAGAGACAGAGATCAGACCCTCACCAAGAGATGTGTGAGAATAAAATTTTCTCTGCTTTCCTTTCTTCCTGTTTTTGGAAGCTGCCTGCATTTTCGTATTCTCTACTTCACCTGAAATTCCATTGGGTTCGTCTTTCACTAAAAGAGCTTCAGATTGCACCAAACTCTCAGCTCTTTCAAAAGTAAGGCGGCGGAATGTCAAATCCTTAATTGAAAATTCAGAATTAAGGTCATCTTCCATTTTTCCATAGATCACTTCATCTACAACAATTGGACCAGTCAAGGCAGATGTAACCTGGATAAACCAAACAAAGAAGCATTGGATAAGAAAAGGAGAGATATAAGTATCTTGAGTAGGAACCAAGATAATGAATATCTAATGATAGAGAAATGAAGCACATATTAACAAGCATATAGTAATTATTATGCTGAAAACTCCCATCTGCAGTGATAAATTACTCTATCTGAACAGTGACCACCTTTTCCCCACAAGTCCCACTGATCTTGCAGGTTCTGTGGATCAAGCCAATTGATCAGTTTAAACACAGTGAAACAGTCCTTCAACTCCTAACTATTTATTACAGGAGCTTGACGAGGAGGTCAGCAGACCTGGATAAAGTAATGCAACTGAATTACTATCAGAAGACACCTAACAAGGACTTTGCTGTGGAAACGCTTCATTCAGAAGTTACAGGCTCTTGCTTTTTCCTGTTTAAAGTTAAAATAAAGTTACAGTTTGCACCTGTCTTCTTCTTGGTATGATGATTTCACATCTCGGGTTTACTTAAGATGTTCAGGCACAACCCAAGCAAAAGATTTGTATTTCAGACAGACTAAGATTTGATTAAGATCATCAGACTAGGTCCAGAATTAATTACCATGTGCTCCAATAGGGTGCAAACAGATAAAGGATTTGTTCTTACAATAATATTATCCTATCTATGAACATAAACAGGTAATTGCTATTAGATTAATCTACCTATTTCTGGGAATGACCACATTAAATGACATGTAGAGTTCTTTGCCCAGCTAGCGTTCACATTCCCCCACACAAACATTGAGAATTTCATGTCATGTCGCATACAAGAAAAACAAGATTTCTTTACATAAGATAGCTTTGATTGAATTGGACCGCAAGAAGATGCAAATGATGGGTAGGCTTATACTAAAGAATATAATATGACAGTGCAAAACAGTTTCTTCCATGGGTAAATGTTTTTACAAGAACAAATGCAATTCTGGTGATTCCAAAGCCTCCATCAAGATGAGCAATACAGAAATAGCATAGTACATAATGTCATAATCACATTTGCAAGCATACAAGGATGATCAATGTCAACCATGTAAGGCAAATTAAGGGAGCAAATAATCAATCTAAGAATTCATAACAATAGTCTCCACACCACTCCACTGAACATCAGAATTATCAGTGTCTACTGAAGTATTAATTCATTGATGTCATAGCTATAGCACTCACCTAGATCTAGAACTTATTATTCAACACATGAAAAGGAGAACCAACAAAATTAGAAGACATCTCACAAAATGAAAGATGAGATAGTAGTTCTTCAACCTGATGTACAATTTCTCGCTGCCTAATCCCATCACTTGCAGTCATAAACCTGAAAAAGACCAATTTGATATTTGATAAACTCTAGCAAGTCAATGGGAAAAAGTTCCGAAACCAAGTACTATACCCTTGAACTGATTATGTGTAGCAAGGAAAAGGCATTATGCACCCACAATATCACCAATACTTGAATGCTTTCTATATCTGAATTTACTAATGCACCATAGTTTAAGCACAATATAAAGGTTTGGTTACTGCTTATTAATACATAAATATTTGTTATTTTCTGGTACAAAAACAGAGGAACTTTAATCGCTAATGGAGCAAGAATATACACCAGTGCAGATGGTGCTAGCTAATGACGAAAAGAATGAAGAAATTTACATCTTGGAAACAGAATAGAGGCCCAGGAATGTGATGTAGGCAAGTTAACTGCAATATTGCAATGCACACAAATAGGATGTGCTTCTTCTATGCTCTTACTAGCCCAAAGATCAAGTAGCAATATTAAGGCACAACTTCAGAATCTAGGAATGGAGATGGAATTTAACTTAAAAATCTCTTATTTATAAAAATGGCCACCAGCAGTAAGAAAAATCCTAAAAGAACATACTGCACATAACTCTTGCTTATAAATAAGCTTGGGCTAATCAAGTGCCGAATAGAATTTCCACTCAACCGACAGAAATGCAATCCACATGTGCACTATCCCCCTGCCTTCACGGATCCCCAGCCATTCTTGGTTCCAAACACTTCCTTCTCTCTCCCCAACAAAACAGCAAAAATTGCAATTATCATGCAGTTGAGTTCTATGATCCTCTTTGTAATTTCTCAAAGACGCCATTTTACTTGCAATCTCAAAACTTCAGTTATTCACAATACTTCAGAATACATGTAAGGGACAAACAAAGCAAATCAAGGCCAATATCCAAGAACAAAAGTATGGCCTTCAAATCTACGTAAAGTAGCTTGGTGCATCTATGGTATAAACGCCAATGACAGTATGAGTATGTGACAGAAGCTATACCAAGAACTGGTTCACATAAAGGGTATTGCCTAACCTGGTATCCCCACAATTATTTTAGCCCCAGGTAAGACGTTAAAACATTGAAGCAAGACAGGTGCTAAAGCCCACCAAAAATCAACAAGTGCACAGAAGAATGCTGCCAACTTATAAGAACTAGTAAGTCACTGAACAAAAATACACCAATAGTTACGTGAAAGTGACTTTTCACATGCAAACTAGCATACCCAAGATGGGAACAACTTTTTGCATGTGAACTAGCATACTCAAGATGAATTCAAGAGCTAAAAGCATTATAAAGATGACCTGTGATGTCAGATATCCCACTGATGAATAAGTAGACGTAGATGCTAATGGATACTTACGGGATTGGAATTTCATCATCACAATTTCCTGGGGCCAATTCTTTAACTAAAGGAGAAAGATCCCTCTGGAATAAAGAAAACCAAAAAATTCATCAAATTTACAGCAACACATGTAAAGATCCTTCTAACTATAGAAAATCAAGTCAAATATTACCTGGCTATCCTCCATGGCCACATTAGAATTGCTGGAATCCAGTAAAATCTAAAATCAATCCAAATAATTTTATTATTAGAAAATGACATATAATGAAACAAGATGAAGGAAGAAAAATTAAACTTAAATTAGCAGGTACTGGAAAGATTTACCATTACTAGTCGAGCAGCCTTTGAGCTTTCAACAATGACCCATTGTCCTTCTTCTGATGAGAAGAGCCACTCATGAACTCGCACCTGAAATCTAAATTTCAGTCACATACCAGTTGGACTGAAAAACCAATTAAATAACAAGATAAGTCAATGATCGAATGAGATCATATAATGAGGGAGTGCATTCAACAATCTAAGTTCCTAGGTCTCACTCAATTTTGAAAATGAAACCCAAAGTTACTAAAAAGACAACCCAAAAATTATATATGAATAAAGGAAGACATGCTATTCAAGCTGCTTTATCCGGCACTACTAAATGCATTAGGTACAAAGGGGAAAAATGGATGCAATTTTACCCAAGTTGACAAGAGTTGAATCAGAATAATATTTGATGGGAAGAACATAATCCCTCTTCCAATACTCTATCCTAACACGTAAATAAAATAAATATATAAAACAAAAATAGATAATATCTTATATCATACTCAGAGGTTGGTTCTTCAATAGATGAAACTAAAATTAAGCTCCAATACAATCATTTTAAAAATGTTCTGCTTTTTCAGAAGAATTCTGTTCTATGTCCCAACCCAGGGATGCTGATATTTCATGGGTACACATGAAAAACTTTCTAATCAATATAAGTACAACCATCTTCTCTTTTTCCTGAATTAAACAACAATAGAATCTCAACCATGATTAAAATAACAAGATAAAGAGTTCTGAAACTCTATCAAGTAGGGAAGTCCAAGGATTGGGGGAAAAGGAACTAACTTTTGGAACAAGGAATACGGCAAAGTGATAGAAGAAAGGTCCAGAATCTTGCTGAGCATCAAGAAGTACAGCGTTATAGGAGAAATGGGATAATCCAGGTTCACCTAAAATAAGCTTTATCCTACGACCTGGTTCAAGCTCTTTAAGGTTTCCTTTCGCCCCTAAACTCAGGTCTTCAAGAGAGTACAATATATCAGAGCCACTGGAGTATTCTGAGCGAATCTTCTTTTCTCTGTCAAGTGCTTCATAGAGTTCACGAGCCTGAAACATGTAGAAAAAGTAAATCTATTTGTCCAGATATAATAGTAAAACCAAAGTTAGTTTTGAGTTGAGCTACCAAAGAGCATCCAAATGCACTTTTTGCATAGAGCATCTGATGAGCATGTAAATTGAACAATTAAATTTTGAAGGAAAAAAATGTGAAGATAGATTGGAATCCTGACCAAGGTGCATGAGTTTTTTCCTCAAAGCAAACCCCAGAGAGAGAGAGAGAGAGAGAAGTGAAAAAAAAATGGAAAAGAAAGAAAGAAAAAATTGCAACAATTTCAAGTGACTTATTCTATTCCTTTAAAAGGGTAGAACAAGGGCAAAAGGAAAAGTTGATAGAGCTTTCACCTGATTACCATGAGATTCAACAGAACATGCATCAAGGAATGATGATATCTCAGAAACTACAGTAGAAAAATCTTTCTCAGCAACCACCATGAAGGTCTGCAGTTTTACGTTCCTAGATGATGATTCCTCAGCAATGGCATAAAGACTCATCTTCCACCCAAATCGAAACTTTGGCAAAAGTAGATCTGAGATAAAATCATATGATGAAAAAGAGTATCAGATCTGAGCACCGCATAAAACAATGTAAATCTCAGAAAATGAAAACAGCATCAGAAAACAGGATACTAAAGATAATCCCAGCCATATCTTTACATTTCAGCAAAAGAATACAAAACAAGCAAGAGGGAGGAAGAAATAAGCTTGCAACAGCACACTGCGCAGAGGCAAAGTTTTTACCAATCAGACATATTCAAAGGAACGATACCTAACACGTGAGATTCCGCTAAGGTGAGGCAAATGAATTTTCCACCAGCTTTTAAAAGCCTTTTTACCTGGTAATGCACGAGAAAATATGTGGATAATTCTAGCTTTTTGGATCCATCACAAATAATGAGATCAAAGTTATTTGCATTTTCAAATAAGACAATCATAAACCTCAGACAAATATAGATTTCCTAAACTGGGGCCAAGCTTGGGCTCCATCAAAGCATCCAATCCTCCCTTATCGACAATGACATCAAAGGTCTCACTTGCAAACTGAATCCAAGCCAAAATTGTTAGGAAGAGGAGGAAGGTAAGAAGAGAGTTGCATAGAATAGAACTAGAAATGATTTGCACGCCGATTTAGCATCAGGTAGTAATGAAAGCAAACACTGCACAGGCAGCTAGACGCAAATGTTCAAGCACAAGAAAATAAGGATAATGAATATCTCAGCAAATTATCCAAATTCCAACTCTATTCTGACAGTAGCATAAAAGTATAATGCAAATTTTGGTAAAATAAATAAAGCATAGGACCAAGTGCCTACAAGATTAGCACATACCCAACAAATCAAACATTTAGTATCGTCTTGTGTGCTACATTTTCCAAGCTCATTTACTATGCCCACCGAACTAAGTGAATGTGAGTTTATTTCTTTTTTATTTGCAAGGTCACAATCTACCTTCAGCACATGCAACTACCCATAGCATTGGCTTAGTTTGCAATCAATCACAAAAAGACCAAAATCAAACTGCTGAAGCTCCAATTTTTTATCCAACAAAAGTTCACAGTGAGACTCCATAACAATATCCATAATTAACTCATCTAATGCACCATTTGGGCATGTTATGAAATGTTTTAAGGTTCACTCCCAGGTCCTAGAACTAGATTGAGGTGTAACCAACATCTGAACCTAACTAGCATATGGAGTCTGATTCACCAACGAACCTAACAGGTTTCCAGTTGCTCCTTACATGTACAAGGGACAAAACAAGTTTTTGAATATAAAAGAATCTATTCTGAAAATTCAAAGCATTTTCCTCTTCTTGTTTATTTCTTCGTTTAATTGTTCCATCATCTTATGTACAAACAAGTGGATGGATTCCTTGGGTTTTATTAATCATATTTGCAGCTAGTTTTCATACCAACAAAGGTGAGCTTATGTCAATATAGTGCCAGGTAGAAGTAGTCAGTGATCTGATAGAAACTTATCAATGTCCATATAGAACCAAAAGAGTTTCAAATTTGGCACTTTAATGACTTGTGACGGTTTTTCCCCTGTCAACTCATTTGTGGCAAAAGCGTGTTCCCCCTTTATCTTCCATCTTACACAAACACCAATGTTCCCATGCAACTCTCATGTAATGATCTACAAAGAAATCCATATCAGAGCAAGAACATTGATTCAGTTTGATATAGGCGGCACATTCTGCAAATCTGGAGGCACCTATTTTTTCTCTGATTTCCTTTTGCACTTTTTAGTTATTGACAAGCTATTCAATTAGATCTACAGTGAAAAGATTTTTGTTTAGGAAATGAAAAAAAAGACTGACAAGGATAAAGTAGCTACTCATTTTGCTGGCATAAAATGATTATTGTATTACAGGACACTTGTTGGGCATTTTAAATTTGGTACATCCACAAAAGACTTATAATATGATAACTGACATTAATAAGAAACTCAGAACTTTAAGTAAATATCTTCTGCTCACTTATGAAAGATTCACTTCATTTCTCAATTTAAATTGTAACGATACATCAAGAAAATTTAGCACTTCAAAATTCATAAAAGATAATAATAACATAGACATCTCACTTTTAGAGCATCCTTGTCTCAACATTCATCACTCTAGCTATTGGAGACATAGTTATGCCATGGATCGTGAGTACCAAAGAAAATGTCTCACAAGAAGGTCTGTGATCCGTCAGTCCAACAGAGTTTTATCAGCATAAACAAGGCATCATACCTAAATTATCAATCCAATTAATATATTTTAACTAATGAAGATACTGATTTTAAACTTAACCTTGTCTCCAGAGTCCAGACTGATGATCTTCTTGTTACCCCCCCTTCCTCCATGCCCACCTACTCCCCCAATTTAGACATGACAATTACTATCAAAAGAAAGGAGAAGAACTTGGCATCATCAACTTGCATTTAAGTAACAGATCCAACATATTATGGAGTTCTTCAAGAAGAAATCATAATGAGAGAAATTCAACGTTCAAACAGATGGTATAATATTGGGATCATTGAGCTCAAAAGACAATCTAACTTCTTTATTTTTTTTCCCACTCTTCTTTTGAATAATTGGAACAAAATTAAGCTCAAAGTGTACCTGTGGAAAATTATAAGCTAATTGACATGAAACTATTTATCATTTCACACAGCCCTTTGAAGATGCACGAATACCTATACTAGTTTCACACAGCAAACCAGCAGATGCAAATGCATTAATATTCTAAACTTAATTAAAATGCCAGCAAGGAATCAAAGTCCATCATGTGAAGGCATACAGATAAAACATAGAATTCATCCCACCCGCAACTTTGATGTGCAAAAAGTCGCAACCATGACTTCTTCCACATTCAATATCCAAAACAGTTCTATAATGAAGTGTCAATGTGGCCACCTAAGCCATGCACGTGCTCTCGGGGACAAAGGGGAAAAACACATATCAGGAGCTTGCTTTCTTACCTCAAAAGTTGTTGTCACATCAGGAGCTTGCTTTCTTACCTCAAAAGTTGTTGTCACTTGCATAAATAAGAAGACTGGGTGGAAAACCTATCATTACTAGCTTTCAAGTTACCTATATTTTTCTGGCCCAACATTTCCACCTCACAATACCAGACTGGACTGCCATATTACCACATTCTTGGCCAATCAACTTGAAAGTCAAAGTTCTAATTAACCTCTTCTTCCTCTAAATTAAAGCCCCATATGCAATGCATCTTCAGGTACCAAAACAGGACTATTTTAGCCATCTCACATGGCAGTAGGCATCCCACATCAATAACAGGATAGCAGCCAGATTACATTTCAACCTATCATTGATCTTCTCTTAAAACTGAAGAATTCTTCAAACTATTTGCAAAAGATATTCCCAACAAACAGTCCCTCAAGTAAAACATTTCTTCAGTCATCACTCTCAGTTCTATCACCAAATCAGCACCTCAAAGCAACCACAATAAAATGTAAATCCGTTATACTTCCTTTTTTTTCATGATATCATCATTTTTTACCAAAGATTTCTTCTCTCTAATGGAGTAAAAAGGCCACAACCTTCCATATGCACCGCTTAACTGAGTTCCTCCTTACCAACAAAGAAATTGCGATATTTCAGTTCTTCAAAACAGAACAAATTTATTTAGATTCTATGCCGGCACTTAAATCTTACACTTGCTTAAAATCTATCGTGATAATTCAATTATCTTAAGCTATCGTCATAATTCAATTATCTTAAATACAGAATTTGATACCATTACTCATTAAAAGAATAATCTCCTGATGCATTGCCATGCACGTTGCCTCCGATAGAGAAACATCACTAAGAAAAGAACTTGGATACACTGATGCTTGCAAAAATACCTGCATACTAGTAATGTCCATAACGCGCCACTTCATCTCCGGCCGTTCTCTCACATTCCTCCTCAACATGTCCGCAATAACCACCTTTGAGAAATCCACATTTGTTATATTCCTAAAACCAGCATCATACAGATGCTCCGACAGCCTCGAGTTCCCGCACCCCGGCACCAAAATACTCACCTCGGCTGCCTCCACGGGGGCTCCGGAGGATTCCAGCCGTTCTGGTGATGGAAATAAGAGATGGGGTGTGAGTAAGCTTTGGAGTTGGGGCCACTCGGCGTACCATTCGAAGGAATCATCGCTGCCTCTTATGGTAAAAAATTGGTCCCAATTCTCTTTGCTCGTGAAGTCTCCGAGGGTTTTCAGCAGCTCTTCTTGCTTTTTCCCTCCGCTGCTCTTGTTGTTACTGTTCTCTTTGATGGGTTTTTGCTGTTTCTTCTCTTTCTTCCCCATTTTCTGTGGCATTTTGAACTCTTGCGTGCTTTGTGCGCAAAGTGTAGTTTTAGGGTTTTTCAAAGGGTTTTTAAAGGTTCAAGTTGTGCAGTTAAATTTGATTTTACGATTTTGGTTGAAACTTGAGGGACATTGAGCGAAGAGCCCAACAGAAACAAGTTCGTTGCAACTGTTTTTTGTCCACCCACTTTCGGCAGTTGGAGTTGCCGACAGAAAATTTTACTTTGTATGAAAATTAAAAGGGGATTGATTTTTAAACTCCAAAAATTTAATAAGAGTACATTTTATTAAGAAATTGATCTAAATAGCCATTTATTTTCAAACACCATTTACATTTATTTAAAAAATAAATATACCCCTAATAGAATATCTTATATGGGACGGCCCAATCCAACAGTTATCAACCCAAGAGCGCACCTCTAGGCCAATTTGGCCTTAGAGGCCCAATTGGATCATCAACCATGATTGACCATCCGCCCGCCTTGTCACGTCTTCAATAAGCAAAACCGGCGCCCCTTGAGTAGACCGCAAATCAAAGCATGGGCTCAATCATCTCCAATGAGAATGCTCGAGTGTTGCGCCCCTTAGACACCGCCCACTCCTAGAAACTAGTTCGATGGTCAACCCCATTGTCAACCAACGTGGTCGTTCCATTACCTAATCATATCTCTACCACATTAAAAGTTCTGGCAGGCAACATACCTCCACATTAATGGCGCATATCGCCCCAATACCACCCCTATCGTCGCTCCTGTTAGGAGGCACGCCATCAATGTATAATTTTATCCCTAAGAGCCAGAGATAATACCATTTGAAATAGTACAGAGATGGAAAATGACCTAAAGTTTCCCATACAAGTACAAGAGCCCTCTACAAATGATAAGGGTATTTTGAATATATCATCTATCCAGAGAAAGCTATAAATACCTCATTATTAGCCACTCTTAAGATATGTCATTTTCTTACTAAAGCCTTCACTCTGCTGCTCAATTATTCTAGTCGATCCAACACTAACTTGAGCATCATAGTGTTTTAGTTGAGAGCACCTGGACTTGTTTGACGTTTACTCGTGATTATAGATCTCAACCTAAGTTCCTCTGAAGTTGAATCACTCGACCAGTCAGGTCAAATTACCCCAAACACTAGCCTAATCCAGTAAAATACCGCTTTCATCCTCATCATGTTGGCACAGTCTATGGGAACGTGAGTTTGTAATCGAAAAATGGTGAACACCACGTGATCTGCTTCACAAAAGAAGGAAAATAAAAGGACAACATCTCCCCTCCCCCTCAGCCTCAACAAGAGTCGAATGCTCCTGGACCCAATGCCTTGCCAGAGCACGTTGTCACTTTGACTATACCTCAACTAATGCAACTAATTAGCGAACAAATCTTTGCTCAGATTTCTGTTCAGTTGTCTGCCGCCTTGAATCGACATACAGCTGTGCCTGCCCTGGCAATAGGAGTGTAAACGGATATTAAACAGATCGGATACATTATTTTCATATTCATATCCATTTAACTTTTTAAATATTCTGATACGAATACAAATACGAATTTTACAAATATTAAAAAATAATATTCGAATTTGTATCTGTCGATTATCGATCGAATTTGGATACATTCATATTCAATTATAATTATTCAAATTTATTCATATTTTATTAAACTTATCTATATTTGATTTATTTTTTATATTCATATTCAATAATAATTATTTAAATATTTATTTACAAATATCCAAATACATAAATCTATAAACCTATAACAAATATATATTTTAATTAATAGAAAAACTATATAATTTTATTAAAAATAAAGCAATCAAACAAATAGAATAATTTTTAATTAATAATTGACTTATGATAAATTATAAGTACATATTAATAATAATGGCATTTAAGAATATTAATTACAAAGTCAATCAAAAATAATTGTGTTGATTAACTTTATTCTTCAATTTTTTCTCTATATTGCAATAATTTTTTAAATTTATTATTTTTTTCTTCCCAATTCTTCAGTTATAATTTTTATATATACATATATAGATTATGAGATTTTTAGTAAAAAGTATAAATAATATATTATTGAATAAATATATATTCGAAGCAAATATTAAATAGATAGAATACGCATTTACCATATCCTTATCCATTTATAATCAGATATTTACTAATTGAATACGGATAATATTTGTTTTAAATGGATGCGGATAAATTTTGTATAAATGGATACGAATGCGAATGGTAAACGAATTTTTGAATATCCATTTATAACCCTACCTGGTAGCTAATGCGACCTCACAACCCCCGCCTCCCAAAGAAAGATGCCCAGGAGATAGCTGCAGTCGACTAGAATCTCGACGATCGCAAACAAGACATGAGGTCAACCCCAGACGTCTTCTAAGAGAAAAGGGTCGACCTAACCCCTAGGAAGAAATTGTGGATTCCACTAATCATACATTTGGTCCATTCGAGCCCCACGGTGCGATCAAATCAAACATTTGAGACCAAACCAGTGAGAGAAAATTGGTGAGTCAGCAGATCATGCTACTTAACCCCTTCGAGTACAGCAACACGACAGGATTGAGCGCACAAAGCCTTACATTAATAGCAATATGATCCAGGCAAACTGAGAAGAGTGGGAAGAAGTGTCCCACCAAGTTTAGCAGTTGAACAGGCACCTTGGGGAGATATCGAAGAGAAATACTTAAAAGATCCCCAACCCAAGTGGTCCCTAGAGTTTTGCTAGGAAAGAGGGTCGCCATTTATCCAAGAGATAATCAACGAGCACATTGCTGTTGACACTAAAGTTCCAACTAGACTTCTGCGATATAATAGCTTAATAGACCCGAATGAGCATCTACATGGCCACAATGAATTCATAAATATAAAGATGCTAGTCACCACTTTCTAGGGCATTGCACTCAACTGGTTCGTTAAACTCAAACCGCTTCAATTTACTCATACTACTAGCTATACGACAAGTTCCTTCACTAGTTCGCCAGTTGACGAAAGGCAAAACTCCCCCACACTCATCTTTATATAGTGAAGTAGAATGAAGAAGAGTTTCTCCATGATTTCTTCACTAGATTCAACACAGAGGTGTTGAAAATTGACAACCCAAGGATAGAGTTTCTGATCGATGTTCTTTTCTTAGGACTCAAACACAAGGAGTGCGCTAATGCTTTGGTGCGAGAATGCCCTCGGTTAATGGAGAAACTGCTTAACCTGGTGGAGAGGGATATGACCAAAGAGGAGAGGAACAAATTTAAATTTAGTAATCCTGAGGTTTAGAAGAAGAAAATTGAGGAGAAAGATGATCGATAGCAAAGAGAGGGTCATCAATCTCCTATCAAATGCTTCGATGACTACACACCGCTCAACCTCCCGAGGAAGTAGGTGTTGTTCGCGATCTAGCATGACAACCTCTTTAAAAAACCAAGGAAGCTGACTAAAACAGATACTATGAGAAAATTAAAGAAATATTGTCATTTCCACAAACAAAGGGGCCATGACATAGATGACTGTTTTAATATGCATGACGAGATTGAGAGGTTGATCAGATAGGGCCATCTCAAGAAATATGTAATCGAAGGTGCCCAAGAAAAAGGGGGCAAAACTAACCTGACTCCTTGTAGAGAAAAGGTGATTAGCCTGAGGAGAGAAGATAAAGGAAAAATACCTACCCACTTATTTGAGGAGTTCTCAACATGATTACGGGAGGTCCCACTAGGGGGGATTCAAAATCTGCAATGAGGTAAACATAGAAAAGGTTAGAATCAACAATCAACCAAGTCAAAGTTGGTTGAAACTATATACCAACTTTCCATCAGCGCGGAGCCAATTTTTTTCACTAATGCCGGCTTTGCCCACGTTGAAAGCACAGGACTCGACCATAATACCAACTGCCCTGTAGTGGTATCTATTGAGATCACCAATTTTTAGGTGAGAAAAGTTCTGGTCGATAATGAAAACTCTACCAACATTATTTCTTATCGACCCTAAAAAGGATAAATCTAGGTTAGCTGAAGTTTGAGCCAATGTGCATACCCTTAGTTGGATTCAGGGGGTTAAAAATCATTCCTGAAGGCTCCATCAATTTATCTACATCATTTGGGGAAGCCTCCCGCAGGAGAATACTCATGATCAACTATCTGGTCATCGACGCCCCATTGCCTACAATGTTATAATTAAGTGACTAGCTTTGTACGACTTTGGGCCATTATCTCAACATACCACATGAAAATCAAATTTTTTACCCTAGCAGGCATAGGCGAGCTATTGTACAACATTAAGAAGGCATGGTGTTGTTATACCATTTTTGTCGAGTCGAGCGAGCAAAAGACTCAACCACAACTGAAAACCTCAAGGGATGCCGCCCCCTATAGCAAAACTCAATGAAGGACAAGCCAGCAAGAAGAGAAAATTGGAAAACACTCAAGTGGAGCCCATTGGGGAGTTCAAAATAGTTAAACTAGAGCCTGGGAACCTTAACAAGACCACCAGGATTGAAATTGATATAGGCTACCACATAAAGTATCACATGATCAATTTTCTATGTAGAAATATCGACGTCTTTGCCTAGAATGCATCCGAACTCTAAGGAATTGACCCGAGTGTCATCATCCACCGCCTCAACATGGACCTTTCACACAAACCTATCAAGCAGAAGATGAGAACTTTCAATGCTGAGAGGTCATAGATCGTCAAGAAAAAAATCAACAAACTCTTAGATGCAGGGTATATTGTAGAAATCCAATACTCATTTTGGCTTTGTAATATTGTACTCGTTCCCAAGAATGAGGAAAAGTGGTGTATGTGTAATAATTTCACTAATTTGAATAAAACTTGCCCTAAAAATCCTTACCCCCTGCCACGTATAGATTTACTAGTGGATTCTATTGCTAATTGTGAAATATTTAGTATGATAGATGCTTTACTAGATATTCATGGCACCCAAGGACAAGGATAAGACCACTTTTGTAGTCCCCAATAGGGCTTATTATTTTTTGGCCATGCCTTTTGGGCTCAAAAACATAAGGGTAACTTACCAGAGACTAGTCAACTTTATATTCAAAAAATGAGATTGGCAAGTCTATGGAGGTTTATGTTGATGATATAATCATCAAAATAGAGTAGGATAAAAGACCATCTACTAAATCTCAACCACACCTTTGCCATACTGTGAGCATTTGGCATGAAATTAAACTTAAACAAGTGTACCTTCGGAGTTTGATGAGGCAAGTTCTTAGATTACATGGTCAATTAAAGGGGCATCGAGGCCAATTCATAGAAAATTCAAGTAGTATTAGATATCACACCACCTCAAACAATCAGAGACATACAGTGCCTGGTCAAAAGGATTATAGCTCTTGGCAAATTTATTACTCGTTTGGCTAACAAAAGCCTACCTTTCTTTAAGATACTCAGGAATGTGAAAAAGTTAGGCTTCCAATGGAATGAACAGTGTGATCAGGCTTTAATCGAACTAAAGTAATACTTATCTTGCCTCCCATGCTCACCAAGCTAAAACTAAGAGAGGTCCTGCACCTTTGTTTAGCTATTTTCAAGGCCTCGGTCAATTTAGTTCTGGTCTCGACTAGAGACGAAAATCATTGGCTAATCTATTATTATAGTAAGACGCTATAAGGAGCAAAACATAACTACCTAAAGATCGAGAAATTTGTGCTTGCTTTGGTCATTGCTGCTCAAAAGCTGTGACCATGCTTTTCAGTCCAGTGCATTCATTGTATTGATGAACCAGCCATTGAAACAGGTGCTTTCAAAGCCAAACATGTCTGGGAAATTAAGAAAATAGACCTAGCTATTAAAATAGGTGATCTCAAAGCCAGACATGTCTGGAAGATTAACAAAATGGACTATCGAATTGGGAGAATTTAACACCACTTTTTAACCCTGAATGGCCATAAAAGCACAGGATTTGGCAGATTCATCATCAAACGGGTAGATCTCCCCGATCAAAATTGTGACACCCCTCTTGTTTAGACCTTGCACATTGATAGGTCAGCAACCACTTCAGGAGGAGGTGTAGGTATTGCACTCTATTCCCCTTTAGCGGAGGAATATGACTTCACAATCAAACTCAACTATGCAGTAACCAACAACGAGGCAGAGTATAAAGCCCTTCTTGCTAAAATGAGGATTGTAGTAGACCGTAGGGTCGAGCACCTGGCAACAATTATAAATTCTCAATTGGTTATGGAACAAGTTGAAGAAAATTTTGAGGCTACGGACTCGACCATAAGCCAATACCTAGCTAAGGTTAAAAGATTGCAGCAATCATTCAAAAAGTTCACCCTCAGCCAAGTACCTCAATTGAAGAACAAGCGAGTAGGTACCCTATCCAAATTTGCAAGCTCAACTAGAGGAACAAGAGACAAAATGATAACATTTTTGATTGCCAGTAAACCATCAATAGGCATCATCGAATGAAATTTTATAGGGAACATCGAGGAGATAATTTCTTCTTAGCAAAATTTAATAAAGCTTTACTTGAGTCATGGTGCGATTCTCGATGACAAGAATGAAGCACGTAGACTCAAAATTCAAGCAACCAAATTTTCCCTCGATGAGCACGATTAGCTTTATAAAAGGTTGATCTCTGGACCACCCCTAAGGTGCTTGGATCCTGACCAAGCTCACGAGGTCTTATAGGATATCCACACAAGCATTTGTGGTAACCACTCTATAGGGAGATCTCTTGCACATAATGTTATCAAATATGGGTAACTTTGGCCTACCTTATTGAAAGATGTTGTCGACTTCACCCAAAAATGCCAGTCTTGCCAATTCCACTCGAACATACCAGCACCAACTCGCTATGTTAATGGTGAATGTTCAAGTCTGTTGATCATTTGACCAAGGAAGGATCGACATTGTAGGCTCTTTTTTGAAGATGATAGGTCAGAGAAAATTCATTATTTTCGCGGTTGAGTATTTCACTAAATGGGTCGAGGCAGAAGCAGTCCTAAAAATAACCAACATAGCTATCAAGAGTTTTATTTAGAAGAACATTATCTATCGCTTTGGTCTCCCCAAGGTCCTTATCTTGGACAGTGGAAAATAATTTCAAAGTAAGAGCACAAGAAACTAATGCGAAGCTCTAGGGATTTGCCAGTATTTTAGTTTAGTCAAGAACCCATAAGCCAACAGCCAAATAAAAGTAACGAATAAAACAGTTTTTGATCTCCTTAAAGCCCGACTAAAAGGGATAGGTCGAGTTCAATAGATGACCTCCTAGGAGTACTATGGGCATACAAGACCACTCATTGCACAGCTACAAGCCATAGCCCTTATAACTTGATCTATAGTTCCAAAGCGGTTATACCCTCTGAATTGACACAACACACAACTCGAGTGATCCATTTCAATCTGCTCACAAACATATCTAAAAGGAAACTCGACCTAGATACCATCGATGAACTGTGACAAGAAGCTAATAACACCATGCGATGATACAGATCAAAGATGGTAGAGAATTACGATAAAGGGATCCGACCACACATCTTCAAGGTTGAGAACCTTATTATCAAAAAGGTGGAAGTATCCAACAACGTCGACAAACTCAACTCAAAATGGAAGGGGCCCTGTACTGTCGTTAAGGTGTCAAAGCACAATGCATACTGACTAGCGAACATCAACGGCAATAAGCTTCCACGTCCATAGAATGACATTAACATGAAAAAATTTTATGTATGAAAAACTTTGTGATAACTACTGCATTATTTGATATAAATGAAGTTTTTCGCAATTCTGCTATCATTCACTTGCAACGCTACAATAGCCCCCCATCATAATTCAAAAGCAAGCAGTGAACCCCATAGTCGACCTACGAAATGGCTTCAAGTTGCCAACACAAGGCTTCTAGCCCAAATTTTATAGTCAATCCCGTAGTTAACCTAAGAAGCGACTTTAAGCTACCAACCCAAAGTTTACAAACGACTCGAGAAGCAGCTTCAAGTTACCAACCCAAGGCTTTCTAGCCTAAAGTTTATAGTTGACCCAAGAAGTGGCTTCAAGCTGCTAAATCAAGTCTTTTTGGCCTAAAGTTTATAGTCAACCCCGTAGTTGACCAAAATAAAGGTGCCAAGGCACAAAATAAAGATTTTTCACCATGCCATTAGCAATTGACCTCAAGTTGACCAAACTGTTCACCCACTTTAAGCTAATAAACTATGCAAGAGACTCGACCTTAAGATCAAGGAAAACATCATTACAATGCAATCAACCTTTCCAAATCGACCATACACTAGCGTGCTTTACTCTAATTGCTTATGTTTCATTCTTAATCGACGAAAGATATATAAAAGTTCCACCCCATAATTGAAAATAAGAATTAAGTGAACATGATCATTTCGATGAAACTACTCATTTCAATGCAATGACAATGTCGACCAATATCTTAGGTCAATTTCATTATGTTTGTTCTTGTCGATCTAAATTAACCATAGTTATTTTGGCTAGAGTTATGTTACTTGTGGCCAAGTTGTTATCTATCAACTATTCACATTCAATCAGAACAAAAGCACAAAAGTAAGGATGAAACATATCAAACACCAAGAATAATCTTTCATTAACTTTGAAGATCTAAGTATAAAGTTGGCTTACAAAAAAAAAGGTACAAAAGTACAAAATAGCGCCACGCTGGGCGGCCAAACTCTTAGCAGCTGAAATCTCAATGGTTGCTTGACCTTATAGCCACCATCTGAGCCCCCGAGCACCCTCCTCTATTGCTTGATTAAGCTCATCACTCAAGGGTATAGGAACCACCATAGGACTGTCTGCCTCCTATTTGAGCCTCGCAATGGCAAGTGGGATAACAACAGATACCGATCGAAATGGTCCCGCCTTGTCGACCAGAATGTCAGTCTGGCAGGGAGGTAGATATTTTTTGGCATCGACCACACCATCCAAAATCTCAAAGGCAAAGTCATTCGCAAAGTTGAAGTCTTTTGTCATAGTTGCCAACCTTTTTGCCACCTCGACCTCCTTTTACTACACCTTTGTCAGGGCCTCAAACTGGGCACCTCAAACTGGGCATATATAGTTGAGAAGCAGTTTGGTAATAGCTAGGTTATGCAGGCCTCTAGACCTCTCAACAGATCAATTATGGCTAGTGTAAGAGAGAACTTAAGTCCACACCTAAAGGCTTCCTTGAATACAGTGATACAACCCTTCAGGGGTCCATGCATTATATCCTGTGGACTGGGAGCTATAAACTCGAACTATAATGCCTTAGAAATTTATTAATTATTCTATCCAAGGTTATTTTAATTTTGCCTAATCGTGCTTTCTTATTATGTTAGTTAGAAAAATGATATATGTATGTGTGTATATATTTAGAATTACATTTACCTCTCGATTAAATAGTAAGAATTAATATATAAGACCATAAATATTCATATATATATTTAGATGTCGCAAAATTTGCGAAAAAATTATAATTTTTAATAAATTAGTATTATATAGTTACTAGAAATTAATAATTGAGACCTTAGGAATTAGTAATTGAGACATCAGATTTATTATAGGTTATCATAGTCCTAGAAAATAAATAAATAGAGTTCTAGTTGAAGTATAATACTTCTATATATGTAGTCCCTATAATTCAAAACCCTAGCCTCACAAATCAAAAAAAAAAAAGGAAAACTAGAGGAGATCGGAGAGCATTGCTAAGCATTGACAGAGCGTATCAAGTTCCATTGAAGAAAAATCTTCACTGTTGGTAAGGATTAGAACACACATTACTTGACTACTAGTTTTAACGATTTGTATGTATATAAATATATATATATATA
>JACGDI010005494.1:797700-842983 GCA_014898725.1 Jacaranda copaia | reverse complement strand
TAAATTGGTGATTGAAGTATTTAATAAATGAATCAGGTAACTCAGTTATTGATAGAGTGATTCTAAGATAAGAGATTGACGTTTAGGATTGATTTCAAAGGTGAGTGTCTAAACCTATGTATTATACGATGTTATGTTTCAAAACCTAAAAGGATATATGTTATTGTACTGTTTGCTCATGACTTATTTTCAAGAAACACTGCACTTTATATGCATTCCACTGCACACCAAATAATTTTTTTTATTTTCTTTTCTGGTTTTATTGATGGAAAAAATGAAAAAATTATCTTATTTTATTTCTAGATAAAAGAAATATTTTTTCTATTGTCTTATTTCTAGATAAATGAAAATCTATGCTTTCATGATTTTTCTTATGCACCTAGACTAGCGAATTAAATGCGATGATCAACTGAATTACTGTTACTGTTATTATTAGTTGGATCCAACTTGGTCTGGGTGTGCAAGGAACTTCACTGGACAGCAGTGGACTAGCCAGTTGAACCCCAAGCCCCCATAGCCTAATCCCCTCAGCGCATAACAGAAGCTGTTTGTTGCTAAGGTGGGTCGCAGGAATTCTAGAGGGCGCTCAGGCAATATTTTGGTAATGTTGCACTTTGCCCGGAGCGATAAGGGACTATTACAGTAAGAGTCATAAGGTGGATTGGCTACAACAAAATTAACTGATCATGGTATTTAAGATGATAGTCTAGGAAATCGTTAATAAAAGTTTGATTGGTCACTGCTTGATTATTTATAAATTTCTTGATAGTTACTGTTAGACTATTTTCTGAATCTCACTTATATTACTTGAAAATTTCCATTCAACAAAATAATTTTAATTTAAAGAACTCACTTTATACACACTTGGCACTCATTGAGTCTTTTACTCACACTTTTTTCTTTTTTTCTTTTTAACTTCATTCTAGTAGATATAGATCCTAGTCTTAGTCTTAGTGAGGAGGTGAATTCTGCATTTGACGAGAATCAAGGGTGAAGACGTAATTTTGGATTTCAGTAGGCTAGTATAATTTCTATTAAGTTCATTAGCTTTGTTTTATTTGTCATGGATTTTATTGTGTTTAGTTCTTGAAAAATTTCGATACTTTGAGTTTTAAGTTATAAGTTGCAAGGAATTTGATAAGTTCTTATTTAACTTTATGATTTTGGATTGTTAGTTTATTTATTTGGGATTAAATTTCATGCTCAATTTTGGTATAAATATGGTTTGATTTTAGGGCGTGACATGAACTCAGCAGGAACATGATAGAGATCCCTAATACATGCGAGGTTGGCCAGAGTAATTTTTGAAATGATTTCACTATAGTGATCTAGACTAAAAATTCGACCATGCGATGTTGGCACCTCACTCCGGCCAGCATTACCCCCAGAAGTAGCCAGTTCACCGTTCGAGCTGTTAGAGGTTGAGCTATTACCCGATGAGCTACTCGACATGCTCCCACTACCACCCTTCCCCTAGAGTAGTGCCCCATGTGATCTAGTAGCCTCACTATCGAAAATACTCGACATGCTTAAGGAATAGCTAAGGAAAAACTAAAGATGAAAGGAAAAACTTACGAAATCTCAACTAAACTCTAGAACATAGAATGGAAGGATGAGAACTCTATAAATTTGAAGCTCGACCAGACCTAATGCAAAAAAAATGAACAATGAATGTTTTTGTTGTGCTTATATATAGGAACCTAGGCATGAAAACTCAACAGGCAATAATAATTGCACAGCTGTCATCTAGCACTTCACATGGCTTAACGTAACAAGTGTATTAAATGCACAAAAATCCTGGTCGAAAGCCCAAAACCCTAATCGATTCCCCAAAACCACCACTTAGCAATGTATCTACTACCATCTCCTTTTCAATCAGGACTGCGAGTGGAAGGGACTCATGATATGGGATGGCCTAGTAGGCTCAGCCCAACAGCAATCGACCTAAGAATGCACCTCTAGGTCCATGTTACCTTAGAGGCCCAATTAGATTATCAACTATGATCGACCATCTGCTCGCTTTGTTGCCTCTACAATAAGCAAAACTGATACCCCTCGAGTAGACCGTAGATCAAACATGTGGGCTCGATCATCTCCAACAAGAATGCTCGAGCGTTGTACCACCTAGACACCGCCCACTCCTAGAAACTAGTTCTATGGTCGACCAGTGAGGTTGTTCCATCACCAAATCGTATCTCTGCTACATTAAATGCCTTAGCAAGCAGCATGCCTCCATATTAATGGCACATGCTGCCCTAGTACCACCCCTGTCACCATTCTTGTCAGGAGGCACACCGCTAATGTACTATTTTGTCTCTGAAAGCCGGAAGTGATGCCACCTGGAATAGTACAAGGATGGGAGATGACCTAAAGCTCTCCACATAAGAACAAGAGCCCTCTACATATGATAAGGGCATCTTAAACATATCATCCACCTAGAGAAGGCTATAAATATCCCGTTGTCAGCTACTCTTAAGGTATACTATTTTCTTACTAAAGACCTCACTCTGCTGCTCAGTTATTTTAGTCGATCTAACACTGACTTGAATATTGGAGTGCCTTAGTCGAGGGCATCTCGACTAGTCAATGTTTGCTTTTGATTGAAAATCTCAGCCTGAGTTCCTGTGAAGTTAGATCACTCAACTAGCCAAGTTGAATTACCCCAAACACTAGCTCAGTTCAGTAAAATACGACTTTCATTCTCATCAATATCTCTTCATTTTAACTTTATAAAAACACTGGATAATTAAGTAAAAAAATCGTATATTTTCATTAATGTTATTTCCCCTTCTAAAGTATCTAAATTTAAAATGAATAAAAGTTCAAATCTAAAAGTAAGTAGTTCTCGAGCACTTCCATAGGTCGTGCGTAGTCATTTGCGTCATATGTGTCTATTTCCATAAAGGAATATTTTAATTACCTTAATTCTTATGTAAAGACTGAATATATTTTAACAGTCGTGTATGATAAAAGACAAAAGTGATTTTTAAAATATCGTTATGTACCTAGGTGCACAAATATATGCCTGAATGGAAATATACATGTCACATCATGCCCAGGTTAAAAACTAAACATACTTGGGATGAATATATAAATATAATTGTTATTTAACCGAATCATTAAAAAAAATTTAGGTTTTGATTTATTTCTTGCAAATCCAGATAATTTGCACTGCTGCATAATACTCTAGTAAGAACAAATGTTAAAAAATAATCACTAACGGACAATAATTAATGATATGTTAATTATGTTGTTATGCAATAAGATATAGATATATACATACATCTTCCACTGTGCCATCTGCAAACAAGAAGCCTACTTTGCAAAGCATTTGAGAAGCTAGACCTTCAAGAGAGATTGCACGACAATCTCTTATGATCCTAGAATTCTGTTTCAATACTTTATCAAAACTTTACTTCGAGAAATATCTCATGCTCATTATTCTCGAAACATCTTAGTTAATTTCCAACAATTTAAATGAATAATTCATGCATGAATCATTTTTTAATGTAGAATAATAAAACTTAATATCGACCCTATTTTATGTTTTATTATAGAACAATAATATTATTAGATATTTGCTTTATTTTGTAGTTCTGTTAAGCTCTCATAGGAAGTACCAATGTACAATTCCAAGTCCAATTTTTTTAAGTTGGCCTTTGCTCATAAAATTCAAAAGCTTATTTGTCGACGTGTGATGGGAGAGTTTAAGGGAAGAAAACTAAGTAAATTACAAATACAAAGAAATAACAAATGAATAAAATCTTTCCAAAACACAATAAAAAATATCACGCAATCAATTAAATAAATATTATCGTTACCTTACAATTTTGTAAATGAGTTAAGTATTGATTCTTCAGAAATCATTTTGCCTCTATATGTCATGCCCCCAGCTCACAGGGTGAAATAATTTAAAAGTTGTGATGTTCCACACTGACCACGTTATGTGAGGAAAAGATTAAAATAATTTATAAGTTGATACAATAAACTCTTGTGATAATTTAAGTTAATTATGTTTGTGAATTGAAAACAAATGTGAAACAATCATTAGTATGGTCTTTGTTTGGGGATCCCAATCTATGAGCACATTGAGTGACATTAATTTATCACCAGTCTTATCATCAATCTTAGTTACATAGAATTACTGAGTTCATATCATAAAAGCTCTGAACCAATTCAAAGATCGCATGGTATGAATAGACATCAACGAGAAATTTAATGGAAGAAGATATTGTTGCAAATAAGGATTGTCCTTTGTCTTTTGTCTTTTATTGATCCTCCATTCTCGTCCTTCCTTTATCATGATGCCCCTGCCATAAGAAATCAATTGTGCTGGCATTAGTCCACAACATAAGTGTATGAGAAACAAAATAGAGATAGAACGGAAGAGACGGGGTCAAATAATTCATTAGCTGAACAAGACAACCACACATTCGAATCATAATATTCTTGCTATTATTGATATTGATGTGGTGCTGCTAAGATGCCACTACCATACACGCTCCAGATGTAGAAAAAATGGAGATCCCCATACTCAAGACATAACTGAATTTCTAATATTCCGGGGGAGCTCACACGCAGCCAGGTATACCAAACAACGCTTGCAACAACAAATAGCTCCATTTATTACATTTGGCAGGCATTTTATCAACCACTATTTTACCATCTTATTCATTTTCTCTATCTTTTTACTCAATATAATTGTGTGACTGATTTGCTACCAAAGGATTTTCATTGGGTAACCTCAACAAGTATTAAAGTGAAGCTCATGACCCAATTCGAGGATTTTGTCTAGATTAAGAGGAAATAAGTTATACAGTGAGGGAAGACGCATTCTCTAGAACCATCAGAAAAAGGAAAAAAGAAACAGAAAAGGCAGATCTCCTTCAAAAGAAACAAAAATTTTGTGTAGAGAAACCTTGAGAAGAACATTTTCCATGCTTATGATTGAATAGTTGGTCATAAGACAAGTTAAAGAATGAAAAGAGAGAGCATAACCTGAGACTTCTGTTTCCTTAAGTTTTTCAGCTATTCTTTTTACTTCGGCTTCTGCCTTGGCAAGCCTATCAGCTTGACTTCCAGCAAACTTCTCTCTGAAGAACTCTACTTCTTCAGCTTTCTACATTTTATTCAGTCAAAAAAGAAAAAAAAGAGGTTAAATAGAACAAAAAGACTAATTATTTCTTCCATGCCAGACACGGGCAAGTGAAAGATACCAATTCTCTGAACAATGGTGATGGAGTTCCAACTTTATGACCTGCAGGTAGAATCACCCAGGGTCTTTTAGCCCTTTCAACATCACTTTTTTCGTCAGAAAGTGAAAATTGTGTTTCAAGTGGCAAATTGAGCTGCTTAAGTACCTATAAGAATTAGAAATGAAACATGTTTATGAGTACCATGTTGCCCTTTACATGGAAACATGCTCTCTAGTGTAAAAAATTACCTCAAGGGAGAAAGATGGCATAAAAGGTTCTAAGAGACGCGCTAGAAGATAAACTAGTCCGGCAGAAGTCTTCATGACCACAGAGCAAGAAGGTCGATCCTTCTTGTAGAGCTTCCAGAACTGGCTTTCCTGCATGATAAAGTATGAGTAAAGTAAGTCTGTAAGATTCATAGTGCAAAAGCATATTTTTGTAGTTTAAAAGGGCAATGGCCCGATAAACCTCACCAACATAGCCAAATTCTAAAGGCTGTCTGGTTGTGTTTTTGATGGCTGGGAGAAAATATTTTGGAAGAATGTGTTTTGAGGGATGGGTTGGGGGGAATGTGATGTTCGTTTATTTATGTTTTGGAGATTGTTGGGAAATGTTTTGGAAGGAAATGTTTTCTTTGAAATGTATATGGAAGAGATGATTTAAAATGTAAACTTTTGTTAGGTAAATGGAGGAAAAAAGTACAGTAATGGTTCAAATATATGTATACTTATAATGATTGATTTGTAATGATAAATCGCTGATAGGAATTGTTTGGGGGGGTATTTTGTTTGGATGTGTTCTCTCAGTTGTATGATCGTATGGGAAAACACAGGCAAACAAGCCCTAAATCTGCAAAAACGTGGCAGCGTACCTGTAAATAAGCATTTCCTTCACCAGATATAGTCATAGCAATCTTCAGGCCTTGCTTTAGTTTCACCTACATCAAATGCCATTTGGAATGTCATCCTTCTAACTTAGGCCCCCAATGCATAATTGTGTTCAAGAACAAAATAAAGGCCATTATGCATTAGTTACCTTCTCCATTGCCTCTATATACTGCTCCACATAGCTACCGACTTTCTCTCCCAATGCTTTTGTGAGTGGATGAGCATCTGCACCCTGAGCATCAGGAATGATGGAACCATATCCTGAACCTGAATGAGTTAAGAAAAACATTAGAAAATGTTGGTGGAAAAGCAGATCTGTTTCAACTCCTGTTATCCTTTTCCCTGTACAAGACTCATCAGACGTTATATTCTACTTGATATGAACCTCAGACTACAATCATAAGCTGTTAAGGGTTTTTATGGCTCGCTTGCTTGCAAAAGCATACAATACTCAAACTTATATTCTTTCTATTTCTCGAGCTAACCACTGATGGAATTAAGTCATAAGCTGCTTCCATGCAAATATTGGTTACAACGAGATTTTAACTAAATGCGACAGACTTTTTTTTTTTTCCCTTTTAATATTCAGAAAATCGACAGAGAACTAAGAAGTTATGCAGATGTGGGCAATGCAGAGGGTAGCAGCTGAATGGAGGTGGGGAAAGGAAAGATGTTATGGTTTCCATTTTTCTTTGTTTTTTCTTCCTCTCATTGCAGTGTTGGAAAACTCCATCCTATATCTATAAAGATGATATAATGTTTGGGTTAGGACAAGAATGGTATGGACAACATATAAGAACTATTACGTAATATAAACTGAATAAAACAAGACTAAATACTAAAAATATTATAACAAAGACATTACTAGATTAATCCAAGCATAAATGCTTGTTTCTGTTTTCCTTGGCTCTGCAGTTACAGGGCTTTTTTCAATTCACTAATTCCAAGGGATAAGAAATCCTGGCATATCAACTGTTTCATTCAAAGATAGAAAACCATATTATGGAGATAAGAAGTTAGAATTGAGAACCTCAAGGCTTTACTTATAAGAGGCAATGAAGTTGGGCCCACTATTTATGTTATTCATTAATGAGTTGAGAATTTGGTTTTAGAGAATTTAAAGGAACTTCCCATAACACTGACCCTGTGACATTTTGATTTTTGTTTATCCAGTAAAAAGCTTCCAATCCTGTCGCCAAGAATCACTAAATACCTTTGAAAACAGCATATGATCCTTATTTTAATGGGCAAAGAAAATAACAGAACACATCAAAGGCCACATCTTATATCAACGGTGCCATAAATAGACCAAGTTAAGCAACCGGGATCTTTTGTGATGAAACTCAAGACTCGGTTAATGAAATTTCCAAGATTGCTCAGCAACTCGCCGTTAAGCTTTGCTTGCAAGTCAACCCATGTGAACAATGTATCTGATACCTAGAAAGTTGAGAAGAATAATAATCATCAGAGGAAAAATGAGCATCTATTTCACACTGTGTCATCCAGTAGCATATGACATTGATAAGAAAGGCACAGCTAAAAGAGCCTACCTCTGGCCTATTTGTCAGCAAATAGTATCTCCACACCTCCACAGGAATATTTGTGTCTTTTGCATCATTTCCAAATACTCCAACACCCTTACTCTTCGAGAATTTCCCTACACATAAAAATATGAAAACAGTTTGAAATGGCTAAACTGATCCACTAGAAGCTTATCGAAGTAAGAGGTGTGTGTTGCAGCTACAAAGCAGAGCAGTATATTTTATCTACTCTGACATAACTAATTACCTGCTTCATAGTTCAAATATTCCGTCACACTGATGGTTTTCATTACTGTCCAGTTTTCACCTGTTCCAAGAAGAGTCGAGGGGAACATCACCTGAAAAAAATCAAGCAAAGCATAACTGATTAACTCTGAACTTAAAGAGAAAAGGCTACCAAATATTTGCAGGAATAATCAAAGTTCCAAGAAATTTATTATGGATTATTTGCATAAAGGCTGAAGCAAATAGTACTCAATAATGCTTTTTTAAAAACCTGTCATATAACACTACTCATTGAATATTTCTTTATACAAATTTTGAATTTGATGACTTACAGTATGGAAAGGAACATTATCCTTGCCCATGAATTGGTAGAGCTCCACATTTTCAGAATTCTTCCACCACTTCTCCCATTCTGGTGTGTAGCATGAGGTGATTGAGACATATCCAATAGGGGCATCAAACCACACATAGAATACCTAAATATCACATTGTAAACACAACATATCATTTTGGAGGAACACATAACACTTTATTAATAATCAGCAGTTCTGTATTCTATAACCCTTTAGATCACTGAATCCAGAAAACATAGGGATGATGTGGCATTATATTTCAACCATAAGTTTCATCAGTCCAATTCACCTTATCCTTAAATCTCTCATGTGGAACAGGAACTCCCCATTTCAAATCTCTAGTAATACATCGTGGTTTAAGCCCTTCTCTAAGCCAAGCATGTGTCGCTTGGATAGCATTCTGACTCCACCCTCCAGCCACTGACGTGCTGTTTATGTATTCTTCTAATTTATCCTTCAGCAAAGGCAGCTCAAGAAACATGTGGTTTGTATCACGGATGTGCGGAGTATTGCGACAAACCTGTTAATGAAATCAGCATACAGTTAAATCCAATTTATTAAAATTCATTAAATTTTGATTCAATGTATTCTACTGTTATTCATTCACAATTTTCACTATAATGAAATGAGCAGCCAGTTAATCCAATGAGGACTCTTTTAACCCCAAAGTAAAATGAAATTTCTCTGCATGAGATGAGCTGTGTCAACAAGATATATGTTCAGCGATAAGATCAGAGACCCACCCGACACTTCGGCTTTAGTAGTTCTGTGGGATTCAAAAGCTTCCCACACTTTTCACATTGATCTCCACGTGCAGAATCATAATTACAGCATGGTGTCGGACAATTACCTTCAACAAGTCGATCTGCCAAGAATCTTTCACATGTATCACAGTAAAGCTGCATGAAAGAAAAATATTTAATTGATGAACCTCCAAAGGAAGCCAAAATTCAGACTGGGTGAACTAATTGTGAAACCTAAACTGTAACAAACTATCTATGAAGCAATATTGGACCTGTTGCATTATGTCTTCAGAAAGCCAATTATTCTCCAACAACTTCTTGAAAATTGCTTGACAAACTTCAGTCTGCTGCGGACTTGAGGTGCGACCAAACTCATCAAAGCTTATATTAAACCACTTATATACCTCTTTGTGAATAGCATGATATCTATAAAACCAAGAAAAAAGGAGTGCAAAAAATTTAGCACAGGTCCATATGCATTCTAAAGTTGAATCAACTACTGTTTCGATGCTACATATTCATCAATCACAAATTGATGCTTTCTCTTTAACTTCATATGCTTGTGTACAATAACTCAAAGCAATCTGGAAAGTCAGCTTCTTACCACAAACAATTATTATAATCCTTATGAAGGATTCAGCCATCCTCAGTCAGTTACCTACTTCCTATACCAAAATCATTACTTGGTTAACTACTTTGGAAAATGGCAGTTATAGATAAGCCCATTTTCTGCAAATGGAAAGGCCAAGGCCACCATGCACTAATCTGATGGAATCAAGGGCCTTGTTGTCCAGCATTGGAAATGTAAACAAAAAAAATAAATCCTATATATACAAATGCAAAAGCCTTATAGTTTAAGCTCCAAATCCATGTCCTGCTACTTTATGATGGAGCAAAGCTCACTAATAGTCCCTAAAGTATAGGTTTTGTATCACTTTCTTATCTGAAGCTAAATCGCTACTTTACACAATGTTTGGAATAAAGATTTTTGATGAGGGAAAGAAAAGAAAATATTAAGGAAAATAGTTTTGGTTGATAAGGAAAATATTAAGGAAAAGAAAACTTGAAGGAAAACAAAATAGAACTGAAGAAAATTCATTTTCCTCCCAAAATGGTGAGGAAAATAAGAGAAAAACTTATGTAGGCCTCTCTTCTTCTTCAACATCTTCATGACCTCTGATTTTTTTCATTTCTTTTCTCTTGTTTTTGGTAAACAACCAAAAAAATTTGAAATTTTATATTTCTCTAATTTTATATTCTTTTCCCTAGGATTTTTCTTTCCCTGACTAAATCCTTAAATCAAACAAAGTGTTATTGTTGTTAAAGTTTAAATGTTGTTCCACACCAATTACATGATGTTCCATTTTTCCAGGGAAAAAGGTCATGGATATGGCACATGCCATTTTGTTTAAAGTTAAATTGGTCAAATTCTAAGTTTCAAAGTTACAATTCAATCTCGAATTTCACACTAGTTCCTAAATTATATATTATAATAAATTTTTTGAAATAGGTTACATATGTATCAATTTTACGTAAAATGACCAGAAGCGACAAAAGTTTAATTATATATATACATAATTGGGTCAAAATTAATACATATTAGAGCTGTTTTTTATTCAGTTTACTGAAACTTTATATACTAGCACTATTATTAGTTTTAATTTAATAATATGGTCTAATTAATTAAAAAAATTAAAAAATTTAGTTTGATGTTAAATCTAACCATTTAACTCTATTTTATAACAATGGCATAACTTTTGTTGGGCTTTTAGTCCTCTCAAAAATGAAGAAAAAGAAGATTTTTTTTTGGTTTTTTTTTTTTTTTTTGTGGAATTTAACCAACATGTTATTTTGAAGTTTACAAAAATTCAAAAGTACTACAATTCAAATAAAGTAATTTAACAATAAATAAATACAAACTAAAAAGTAGTGAAAATGATTAACAAGTGAATATTCACTAGCAATTTCCGGTGAAGAATTCCTTTAGACAACTTGGCAATCAAACAAAATATCTACAATTATCAAAAAAATCCTCAATTAATTTTTACACTTGAAAAAATCATGAAAATATTTCTCATTCCATAAAAATTCAATCAACATTTTGTTGTGATAAACTCAATCATTACATTTTATAATAACACCGTTAGGATTTTTTTTTCAATTTCTAGAATAAATTACCCTTAGGATTTTTAAATTAAAAAATTAATGCTTTTCAACAAAAATTCTTTCTTAGGTTTCTCCAAATAAATGGATTGTGTAGACAATGATGGCAATTTTTTATGCATACATCATTAAATTACCTTATTTTAATTGCTTTTGATTTTTATAAACTTAAACATAAAATGTTGATTAACTCAAAAATAAATTTTATTTTTTTTTATTTTTGAGAAGATCAAATTCCAAGTAAAATTATATTAATTTCATAAAAAATATAGACGTAAATAATCAATTTTAGAGTCAAAAATAAATTTCACTTTGTTTATTAAATTGGTTAATTGCACGATATTGCTTAGAATAAATTAAAAATGAAAATAGTCCATCCGCGCATAAGTTTCATTAGATTAAATATTAACAACAACATCTAATATATTTTGATTTTGAACCACGCATATATTTTTATTTTTATATGTAATTTTATGTTATAGATGCTAAAACTTTTATCATTTAATTTTTTCAATAAAATGGAGAATTATACAACTTATCTCAAAAATCTTCACCATTATATTAAAATTAGAGACTAGAATACAACTTCGTAACTCTATGCTGAACATATTGCACCTATAAAATGGAAATGCAACACACATATGACTGTTTCTCCACCAATAAACCACCAAAAGTCACAATTTTAACTTAAGAAATAAAAGTAATATTAAACATAAGCTTTAGGAATTATTAGTGTGATTTGCCTTTATTTTTGTTTGCCACTGACTTCCCAATTGGAATTATACAGCACACAGTATTGATGCGGAAACTCAAGAATTGATTCTTTGAAGGACATAAGATTAAGAATCTATTCCTTAAGGAGCACCAATTCCATTATCATGTCTGGCGAACACTTTTAAAACTTGTTTATTTATTTCATAAAAGATATTATATATTTAAAAAATAAGGTGCAAATACTTTTTAAAACTAGTTTATTTTCTCTACATAATATATATAAAACAAGGAAAAAAGAACCTCTCAAAAAAAAAAAGAAAAAAAGAAAAGCAGGTGCTTTAACAGTATTAATTTTATTTAAAACCAAAGTCTGCATCATTTTCTCATTATCAAAACCCTGAACAAACAAAACAAAAAGAATCACATGATTAATCCAAAAAAATTAGCTAACTAATAATAATATTTAAACATGCATAGAAAATGAAGTAAATTACTTGTCACAGATCTCCTTGGGAGAACACCCCTCCTCCATTGCCTTGGTCTCGGTTGCCGTCCCATACTCATCCGTCCCACAAATATATATCACATTATAACCTCTTATCCGGCAATACCTTGCAAACACGTCCGCACTCAAAACACCTATATCAAAACCCCACCCCCAAACCACCCAAAAATGAAAAAATAAAAAATAAAAAAAAGATATTCAATCACAAATATTTAACTCTAAGCAACAGTATATCATGCAAGCATAAACAGAGGACGAAAATCAATTTTTAATTCCATCACAATTATAAATTTTCATTTTAAAAAATTGTGTCACTCAAATGAAATATGTCAATCCCTCAGAACGTAATTAATATTATGTACGAGCAGAAATCTCCGATCGCAAAAGTTACTGTACGTTTTCCAATTTCAGGCATGTCATATAAAAGATTGCAATTGAAAGCAAGATAGGAACAGTTACTTCCGATAATGTTGCCGAGGTGAGGAGCGTTGTTGACATAAGGCAAGGCGCTGGTGATGAGGATGTTCCGCTTCCCAGGAATCGGCAGCTTCGCAGCGGCGAAGGGGGCGGCTCTGGCAGCGGTATGATCACCCATCTTCGAATCTTCTACAGTCTTCAAATGATGATTCTATACGGTTTTTGGACAAGGGAGTGATATAATTATAGAACAGGAAGAAAGTGGGTGGATTCTGGCGTCTGCATGTAGAGAGAGAGGGAGAGAAATACGGGGGTAGTGAATGGAGCTGCCGCCAAAGAGCAAAAGCCAATGGCACGTACCGGGAAATTTTGGGTTCAGCTTGCAACAAAATGCTTTGACGTCAGGGCGAGAGTAGTCGCAATATAATCACATTCTCTCTTTTTCTGATATATATATAGATATATTCCTAAATCAGTGTGCCTGGGAGTAGCATGCGTGATCGTATCCCGAAAGTAAATTAGCTTATTTGTAGTAAGTTAATAGTCCAAAATCCGAATACTGTCGGACGATTTTTTTCCATTTTGGATTGGTTTTTTAAAAAAAAGTCAATGAACTTAGTAATTCATTAGATATCAATAAAAGCATTTAATAATTTTTATGTTTTCCACTTTTTTTTTTTTGGTTGGGGGGGTGGGTTTAAAAAAGTGTACAGGTCGGCTTTAAAAATACTTGTTGAAAATAAATATAAATTTTGACATCAAATTTGCAGCGCTCCATCTGGGAGGCACCTATTTCGGCCCAAGGTGTTACTCCAATCAGTCTTAAGTCATGCAAACTTCATATTCAATGGGCCCATAACATTTTTTTTCTAATTCTCTAAAGACAGCTACATGCGTACAACTTAAATTGGCACTGCTAAGATACCATAATCACAATATATAAAAACCAGTCATCTAATATCATTCACCACAATTTATATATGTTGCAAATCTTTAATTCAATTTATCATAGCATAATCTCTCTAAGTCAAGGCCTGATGTCCAGGCCATCCCAAAAGCACACTCAAACACTTATCCCATTGCCAAATATATCCTCCAGTTCAAACCTGAAGTTCATGTCCATTATCGAATCCTATCTAGAAAAAATAAGAAATAAATGGAAAGGTGAGTTTTAAGAACTCAGTGAGGGATGATAAGTAACAGTACACAAATCTGTCGAAGAGTAAGTAATTCAACAGAGTACTACTGACATGAAAACAAAGAAAACATGAATATGTCAGAATAAGAATGTTAACGGCTCAACTATTAGTCATTGCTAGTTCAAAACTATCACCATCAGCTCATTGGCCAGTTCATCTTGATCAATCCTATTTAGGAGGTGTAAGGGCATCTCAACCAATCACAATCGAGAGGCATTATCGTTGGCTTATATGGCTCAGGATATCAGCTTGATTTAGATTGGGAAACTGCTTTAGCCTTATTGCTCTGTGAGCATAGTACAATTAAGAATAACAATCCTAATAGTATATGTATTTCAGTTAAATCAAAAACATCATGTATATCAGATTCTCCTTATACCAAATAGTTGATTAAAAGTTCAATGGCTAAAGCATAATAGCTTAGCAATATCGATTCGATAGCGAAACAATTAGATAACATAGCAATCAAATAACAAAACAATCAGATAATAAAATAATTAGACAACAAAATAGTCAGATAACAGAATAGTCCATAACAAATTAATTAGATAACAGAACAGTCAGTAATAGTATAATTGATAATAGTACAATCGATAACTATTCAATTGATAATAATTTCAAGTCAAATCAATCATAACAACACGTCCTAAGCTTAACAACTGGGATCAACATAGCAGCACGTCCCACGCTCAATGGTTGGGATCAACATAACATCTTACCATAATAGCACATCCTAAGCATAACAGTTGGGATCAACATATCAAGCTTATCAATTTTCCTTATTTCTTTCATTTTAGACATATCAGCACGTCTTAAGCTCAACAACTGGGAACAACTTAACAGGCTTAACGTCACAATTCAATTAAGCTGACAAGGCTAGTCAAATGATATACAGAACAATGATTCACTTAATAGCACACTCCAAGCTTAATAGCTGGGAACAACTTATTGGTATGATTTAAATATTCTGACATAAAAAATTAACAATATACGGAACAATTCATGTAAGCCGATGAGGCTAAATATGTGATAGCTAAATGAATTCAATTTGATCAATATCGAATATGACAACGAGATGTTCTGGGCATTAGAACGAAAATGATAAATTCGAATCAATGTACGATTAACTGAACAAATCCTTATAGGGGTATACAAAATGATTAACTGATATAAATCACGAGTTCAAACCAGATTTACCCTCACAAGGGTGCATAAACGATTACCAAAGAGGTAAAACCTCACAAGGTATTCGCAATAACCAATCAATAGAACCGCACAGGGTTTGGAAGTCAATGGATAACGATGATCAAGAAGTTGTCAAGTTAAGGGAACCTCATAGGGTTCAACAATACTTAATAAGCCTTCAAAAAGCAAATACCAGTCAGTAGACCCTCATAGGGGTTTTCAAAATAGATAACAAGTAGAGCAGTGGAACCTCACAACGTTCGACCATCAATAGCAGATACAATTTAATCAATAAGGTACTAAAGTGTAAAACCTTATAGGGTTCAAAATCTAAAAGATAACGATAAATAATGACTGGTATCAGATAGATGAAACATCACAGGGTTTCAACAACTAACAAGTAAGCTTATAAAAAACAATAACCTAAAGTAGGAGACCCTTACAGGGATTAATAATTAATAAGTAAGCCATAACCAAGTCAAGTACCAAATTGGTGGAACCTCACAAGACATACAACAAATATTGAAAAGCTTATACAAGTTAATAACCGAAGCTGTAGGCCCTCACAGGGGTTCAATAATAGATAGATGAGTGTAATAAAAAAAATTATCAAGTTGGAGGACCTTCACCTTAAAATCACGAAATGCGAGAGTTACTCTGAGCTACTAGTCAGCAAAATCTTGCTCCATGTCACCTAATTAGAAGAAAATGGTTTATGTCAAAATCCCTATTGTCCTCATAATCACAATTGTACGAATAATAGTCTAAAACTAGACATTATACTATCGATGCTATTCCTCAGTGATTAGCTTTGACATGACCAATAAGTATTATTCCTAATCATGCTATTATTATGAAAAATATTCTTGGGTTGCATCGGTTCCAAAAAAGAGATACAATTGGATTCTTAATTATAGAATTAATCTTGTAACGTTACACAAATCTAACTACATTAACGCAACTATTATTAATAGTCCAAATTCACCACTTAGCACTAATTTATACAAAATTGGAACCTAATTACCTAATTAATTTTAATTATCCAAGATTAACATAAAATATTTCAAATTTGGGTTCACTAACTTATGTAATTATATGTATGACTCTATCTTTTCGATCAAATTGTGTGTTCTTCCCAATTATACAAAGCGTTGCTAAGCTTGGAAGGTATATACATACACATGCATACAACTTAAACCCATTTCTAGCCATTTGCCCAAATTTCTCATTATCGGCAAGGAATCTTTGCAATCAACCCACGTGTTTGCAATTGTTGTGTCAAGACAAGCAATTTGTCTCCTCGTCGTTGTTGGAAAATTTTACAACCACCACCAAAAGTTGCTCCTTAGCTCCACGAATCAAAGCCCCTCAAACAATTTTGGATTCCGACATCATTTAGCTAGTCAATTGGCCAGAAAATCAAAATACCGCCACCAACACCGCTGCTTGATTTTCTTCAAACTGCTTCACCGTTGATGGTCCATTTTAGATGTTCAAGCTACTATTGTGATCCTTGAGTCGAGCCCAATAAAACCCAGTAGTTAAACATGAGCTTTAGTAACCAAAATGGAGAAACCCATCACCAACACCAAGGCCATGACTTTGAGCTCTAATTTTGGCCACCTCATCAATCAGTTTTGGGGGAAAAATGGTATATTGAGCTAAGAGGAGTAAAATGGTATATAGTATGGTAGGCTTTGTCGTTCATCGGAGAAAGCGGCTAGAGGAGGAAGACAATGAACTTTGGTGAGAAAATGAAGAAATGTGGGGCTATTCTGATATATATATATATATATATATATATAGTTGAACATTCAAAAACTACAGTTTCACCCCCAAAACTATAGCCCAACCTTCAATTAAGTCCTCTCAAGTTTTGAGTGTCTTCTTTTCAACCCCAAGACTATTTATTGCCTCACTTTGACTCCTCTGACTAATAATAATCCCACTTTGACCTACAAAACTTCTAAATGTTGGCCAATCAAGTTTTCCTTAATTTTTGAATCAACCCCAAAACTTCCAAAATTCTTACAATCAAGTCCTTTTTATTTATTTTCCAAGCCCTAAATTTTGATCAACAAATACCTTGAATTCTAAATCCTTATTTTCAAAATACCAAATTTTAGGGGTGTTATGAAATTCTATATATAGGATTTCATTGGAATTATCATCTTTTAGACACTTTTCTTGTCTTTTCAACTCCACTTAGGGATTGTTCTTTTGCATTTTGGCCATTTTGTAGAAAAAAAATTTGGGGAATGGATTTTTGAGAGAAAATTGGGAAAATATGCCAAGTGTTTCTTTTTGTTTTGGAAAAATATGAAAAATAATTTGAAATTAAGTTGTTTATTTCTTTATGTTTTGGGAAGAAACAAATTTTACTGTAAATATCAAATCAATTGCTTTTTTGTTGGATTTGTAGAATGAAAATTATTTTTTTTTATGTACTATATATATATGTATATTTATGGTTGGATGATGTATGTGTGTAATGATTAAAATATGAGTTTAATTAATTTAATTGATTATTTATTTTGAAATTTATATTTTTATAAATTTAACATTAGTAAATGATGTATTATTTGAAATAAAATATATATCAATAAATATTAATTATTCATAAAATCATAATTGTATCTTAATTATAAAAAAATCAGCCTATATCATAATTGTTAATGTTGACGTATAAAATAATTTAATTACTATACATTAATTAGAAACTAATTATTATTTATTAATTAAAATATAATTATATAACTATTTATTACTTACGATTTATGTATAAATAAAACTTAGTTATTTATTTAAATAAAATAAATTTTTAATAATTTATATATATAAGACTTAATAACGATTCATCAAAATAAAAAAATAAATAATATTATATTGTATGAAATTACATCATCTTAAATCATTTATTAAATAAATAAACATAATATTTAATTATACATAAACTATGAAACATAATTAATATAAATAATAAGTTATTTAAATAAATTAATTTAATTAATTTAATAAGTTATTTAATTACTTTAATTTATATTTAATTAATACACTTTTAGTAAATATATACCTAGTAATAATCAAATAATTTTACATAAATTTAATTAATTCTCTCAATAATTACTTTAAGCATATCAATATTAATTTATTAAACTTAATAGATTATTAAATAAATATCACTCTATAACCAATTTTTTTATTATAAATTTAAATAAATGTGAAGATTAATATTTAATGAAGAAATTTTTTTGAAGAGGATTAATTTATTTATTATACCAAATTAAAACATCTTAAGTTATTTATTAAATGAACAACTGTAATATTTCATTAATACATTAAATATTAAATATAACTAATACATTATTTAATTAATAAGTAAATTTAATTAATTTAATATGTTATTCAATAAATGAATTATTTAGTAATAACAAAAAAATATTTAATTAAATTTAATTTATTTTTTTGAAATTAGTGTAATTAAATATGTAAACATAAGTTTTAGAATTTTTTTAACGAGTAAAATTTTAATGTTTTCATATATGTAAATATATACATATATACATATGGATGAGTGAAATGAGAGAATAATAAATGAATGAGTAATGTGATACATAAAATGAGAAAATGAGAGGGGTAGGTGTGGTTTTTAGGGTGTAGGATTTTTTTGGGTGAATTAGGAGGGGTTTTTTAGGGATAAAATTTGAGTATTTTAGGGAAATTTTGAAAAATGTACCTTCATTCTAAAACTTTTCTGGGGGTTGAAATTTTTTTCGAAACAATGTAGAAGCACATAGCCTTAATATCTATAGTGCTCATCTTTTGAAACAGCAACCCATTAGGTCCCTTTGCATACAATGTGAAAAAAAAGGAAAAAAAAAATAGCCCTTTGCATATTGAATGCTCTTCCATGATCTCCGCCAAAGTAAATGCACATAAAGCTCTCTTCAATAACCACATCCACTCAAAGATGTGAATGATTAGCCCTTACACAATATGCCAATCTCATCTAGTCTCCTCTTGTCATCATATGTCTTTTTCCCAGGCTCGATATGCACTCTATCAACAACCACATTCTCCTCATGACTGAAGTGCACAGGTACTCCATGGAATTAGGCAACACACTGCTTTCGTTTGGTGTAAATTTGTGGAAGAAGGTTATTAATTTTTGCTAGGGACCAAGATTCTACCACCCATTTTTTCATCCTTGATATTTTTTTTATTTATTTTTTTATGTTTTGATGAATCTTTCCCATTAAAGTTGGGGAACAAAGATTTCGTTCGAGTTAATTTATGTTCCCCCATTGTACCAAGTTTCAATGGTTTCGATTTGACAATCAATTTATGGTTGGCCTTGAGAGCAATAGAGCTCAGAAGGCACGATGTGAAATCTCTATACACGTAACTAGTCTTCTGATGATTTTTAGTGTTGAATTATCATATAATCCACCTTATCTTCTGAGCTTTGTTTAGTATTAGTTTGACCATGTAACATTTTGTTTTGTTGAAAGGGTTTTAATTTTGGAATACATTTGGATAGTTTTCAAGTTTGCACTGCTCTTGGAGTGAGTTGCAATTTTTGATATTATCAAAATCGCATATATTCTTATGATGTTTTGTAGCTAAATGGGTATCTTTTTGGCTCCAAAATCCATTTGCATAATTTAATATAAATTTGGTATCAGTTTGTGATTGTGAAGTAATGCTGAATCTAATAGCTTCACCCAATTGTCGAGGTTTGCATTATGAAGCTTCACCTATTAAATGAGTATCCAATTCATACACATGCTTTCTCTAGTCTAGTAGTTGATGAGCGTTGCACTACAAAATGCAAACATGGCATGATACTATGTAGTATTTGAGCAACTTGCTAATTAGGAATGATGGGGAAGCATTTGAATAATTCAACTCTAGAAAAACATATTGCTTGAAACCATGTAACTTCTAAGTAGACTTATGCTTGTGAATTCTCTTAGTATAAAAAGTTAGTGTGCCCCATGTATGTTTCGGCAAGCTAGTGTGCCCTATGTGTAGCAACTTTTATGCTTGTGAACTCTCTTAGTATGTTGGCATATTATATTGTCTCTAGGTTTTGTTGCAGGGAGGTTGATCCTAGAAGTAGCATGATAAGATTCTCCAGTATTGTAAAAACTTTGTAAAATTAACTAAACAACTTTAGTTGAACTGTTCATCAACAAAAACTTCATTAGAGGCAACTCTTAAAAGCAAATAATTTTCATGCTATGCTACTTTAACAATTTTATACAAAAATATTCTAGACTTGGAATGCAATGAAAAAACTCCAGCAACTCTGAGGGTGTGATTAATCTACTAAGCTAACCCTCTCTAATTTATCAAAATGTTTTTTTTTCTATTTTAAATTGCCTTGACCTTGACAAAATTGGAGTGCATCTGTACTTGGATGCATCATATGCAAAATTAGCATACCGCTATAGATGACATCGAAAGCAAATTACAATCATTAGATGCTCAAGTTACTGTTTCTAGCATAGAGAACAAATAGGAGAACAAACCATGGTAGTACATTGTAAAATTTAATTACATTGATATTATACAATAAAAATTTTACAGCTATTATTTGCTACATAATTTGTAATAGAGGTACTTGCTCTCATCATATGTACTACTATGTCATGGAAAATTCATAGTTTCTTCCAATTGTGGGATTCATTAAGATAAATCTTTCTGGTTTCACTTTTTGGTCAATCAATTTCTATAAGCATACGCTGAGTTGAAATCACACGTATCTTAGGCATATGATCTTTGTATAATTCTTCATTGTTGAATTGTGGTTGTCTTAATCAATCTCGTATTATTAATTTATGCTTCTTAATGAGTAACGGTTAATTAGTGTGTATATATATGTTTGTGTGATAATGTTGATCATTCTGAATTAAGATTGAACATGTATTTCCATCTAATTTGAGAGATGAACACTTTTAACCATTGCTCTTTGTTTCCTTTTAGATTTTTTGTAAGGCATTGCCATGAATTTCAATACAAAAATTCTTATTTTTATATGGATTTATTATATATTTTTGCTCCAAAGGATTGTTTGCATCTTTTTACTTTATCGTGCCTACCTTATACATTGTGGGAGTATGAGGGGTATGTGAAATCGAATGCCTAGGAGGTGGAGCATGATTTCTAAGATATTTGATCAACTAAAACACTTGAGAGAGATTATTGAAATAAATGATCAAGCATGTTTGGATAATTTGCATATGGATAGAAAAGCATTATAGAGGCTTTGTTATTTGCTTGGGCATGTAGGTGGGCTACAAAACAAAAAATTTGTAGGAAATCCTAAGAAAGTAGCCACGTTTTTGTCCATACTAGCAAATCACAAAAAAAAAAATATGATCGTGAAACATGATTTTAAAAGATTCAGCCATACTGTAAGCAAGTATTTCAAACAATATGTTAAAGCAGTTATAAAGATTAGTCCATTGGTCCTTGTCGATCCTCAACCCATCTATGATGACTATACTAATAAACTATAGAGATGCTTTAAAGTATGTTTAAATCTATGCATGAGTAAAAGAACTCTATAAACTAATTTGTGGTATTGCTTTTTACATTAAATCTCATTTTTTTCATTAGGGTTGTCTTAGCGCCCTTGATGGCATCTACATATTAGCCTGTATGCCAGCTAATGAACAAACACAGTGCAGATCTAAGAATGGTGATATAGTTGTGAACATCCTAGGTGTATATAATCACAAAATGAATTTCATTTACGTACTTGTCAGATAGAAGGGCTCCACTGCCCACTCACTCTTTGTAGGAAATTACTATCTATGTAATGCTAGTTACACCAATTGTGAAGGTTTTTTGACCCCATATCATGGCGTCAGATACCACTTTGATGACTAAAGCGATGAAGCACTATCACCACAGAATGCTTGAGAGTATTTCGATATAAAACATGCTACGGCTCACAACGTAATTGAGAGGGCTTTTGGACTCCTGAAGGGGTGATAGGTTGTACTAAAGAGCACCACATACTACCCAATTACATTCTTAAAATATGATAATTATGGCGTGTGCACTTCTGCACAATTACATTCCCATACAGATGCCTATTGACCCTTTGGAGGAAACTATGTTGGGGGAGTGTAGAAGGGAGTGATCAACAAATGGATGTTGATCATATAAAGATGATTGAGAGCTCATCTGAGTAGAGTAATTGGAGTGAACACCTAGGTGCCAATATATACCAATTGCGGATAGGGGCTCATTAGATTTCTTAGTAGAAGTAACAAGTAGGAAATGGGAATGAAAGCTTGATAGCAATGATATAGTTGTACAATTATATAGAATGCTTGAACACATATGCTTGTCTTTGAATATGTATTTGAAACTATATTGTGTATGCAAAGTTTTATGTACGTATTATTAGTTTGAAATGTAATTTGTGGTTTTAGTTTTTTGGGTTTGGCATTGGTTTGTTCAATCTATGTATGCACTTATTAGCTACATTTTCCCTTATTTATAGTTTTGAATTTTTGCTAAAAGATAAGATTAGTTTTCTATTTATTTATAGGTAAAGTTAATATCTTCATGTTAATTGATATTGCCCTCTACTTATAGGTGACAAATCATGGCGCACTTTTTAAGCTCTTCTCACAAAGCATTGACTGCCCCATGACCTTTTTGGACCCATAAAGAGGAGGAAGTATTGATATATATGCATTAAAGAACTTGCATACAGGTGGTTCGCATTGCAATGGCTCTTTCAAGGGAGGTTACATGGTGAGATTGGAGCTAATGCTGGTCTAGAAATTCCCGAATGATGGCATCATTGTGAAACATATCAAATCGAAGCTTCAAGTGTGGAAAAAACATACTCAACCCTAAGAGGCATTCTTGGATATAGTAGAGGTGGGGGCATAACTATGGATCCTACGATGTACATGATTATCATAGAGTCAAAGAGAGTTTGGGTTGAATACGTTCAGGTATAAAATACTTATTTTTTGGTTTTGTTATACACTCATGCTACTAATAACTTAACAAAGTATTCTTATATCCACAAACTTTTTGCGTGGGCAAATTCGGATGCAGCAAAGCTTAGGGGTAAGCCGGCCATGCTAATATGATATGATAGTTAGGCAAAGATCTTTGAGAATAATAGAGCCACTAGGGAGCAAGCATTAGATGTAGCAAATATTGTACAAGAGTTGTTACATAGCTCCCAAAAATATGAAGAGAAGGACAATGAGAGTGGAAAGCTACCAAATGGACAGGCGTCAAGGACTAATGTTAAATTTGATGCCGTTTTTGTCACTCCACCCTTGGGATCTAGCTATAAAAAAAATTCATGGCAAATGAAAGAGGGTCAATCCGTGTGCTATTGACTTTGAAAAGATGATGGTGTTACTGCTCAAAGACACCAAGATCACCTTAAAGAGTATTGCTAAAAAGCTATTCCAACCACAACCATAGGTGCCTGACTTGGACTCCTCATTGAGAACTTCTTTATTTGAGGCATTACAAGATATTTCGAATCTAACTTTGGATGAGTATATCAAGGCTACCCATCATTTAACGCACAACAAATAGGTATAGATGCTCTTTGGGGGATGAACAAAGAGGCATGGGCCAATTTTGTCTATTTGCTACTATGTAGTATACTGTGCTCCCCTCCATGCTCTCATTAGCCTACCTTCGCATGTTTTGTTTATTATAGCATGCTTCATAACCTATTAGGACAATGTTCATGGTATGTTAAGACTTTGAGAACTATCAAACGATTTGTGGTGCTACACAAAACCTTTGATGATGTTTAGTTGTTGCTTTTCCACCTCTAATGTATATATGCTGCTGTTGGATATGCCCTTTGCTTCTTGCAATACATCTTAGTGTTGTTGTGATGATGTCTACTTCATTATCATACGTTTGTTACTACTTTACCAATCCGTATATTAAAATTCTCAATTTCCCTGAGTAAGCCTGTGTGGTGTTGGGCAAAATGGTAGTAAAGCTTTTGATTTTCTTTTTCTATATTATGAATGTGTTCTTAGCAAAATGGTTGGTTTTCTTATTAATAGCCATATTAGTATTTATCTGCTATAGCAACGTTAGGCGGAGGAAATAGGAGCAAAGTGAAAACACATGTTGGTGAATTGTTAGGGGCAGTAGTTGAATTCTTAATTAGTGTACATTCTTCAAAATACATCTGCAACCTTCTGCTTTTATTCTATACTTAATTTGCTTCCCAACAATCCAATCAGTTAGCTATATTTTTCATTATTTCGATTGAGTAAACTATTTCATTCTACATTCTTTTTTTTTCCTTTTTTGGTTAATCTTGACAAATATGATGTTGTTTATTCAAAAATTTACTCCACTTCATACTCTATTGGGTGCTAGGGAGAAAAGGAATGAGAAAAACATAGTAAGATGGAGAATAACAACATTGTTAGGAAAATGCTAACACAATGGTTGGACACCTTGATTTGTGTGAAAAAAATACAGATGAAAAATAAAATGTTTGAAAATATATATTAGAAATTTAACATTTGTAAGATTATTTTAAATATTTTTTTAATAAGTTAAAATCCAAACTTTAAGGAAAAGAACTTGAGAAAAAAAAATATTATTTACACCTAGAGAAAATTAATTTCTACAGCACAAAATGTGAGGGAAAATAGAAAAAAAATTTTGCCAATGTATTTTGTTTTTCTCCAATATAGTAACCACTTCCCTCTAATACACCTACAATTTTTTAGAAAAAAAAGAATCAAATAGATTCAAATTCTATATTTCTTTCATTCTATTTTCCTGTATCTAATAATACTCTTTTCTTACCAAAATATATTTTTAATACATAGCATTATAAATTTTATTGAATATGTGACTTGCCATGTCTTGTATATATAGTCTTTCTATATGTATAATGATATATATTTATATCATTTTGTAATATTCAAATTAAATGCATCACATCAATAGTCTCAAAACCAAATACAACCAAAAAACCTCACAATAATTCCAAACAAATGTGTATGGGTTCTTAGGCGTAGTAGTGCAAAACAATAGAGCAATCAATAGAGTTTCGTCGATCCACCAACAATTGTTGATCAAAACAAATATAAGTAAAGTCGCTACAATAAGCCATCAATTAATATTTCATGAAATTTGGGTCTGCTGCCATAACATTGTTCCATCCTATTTAATTCTATTTGTAACATGAGTTTTGCCAATTTAAAACTAAGTTGAAAATAGCAATTAAACAAAAAAAAATCTCCAAAAAACACACATAAAATACTTATATTAGAACTAGTAGAACATATACAATTGATAGTCTAACATGCATACACATCATCAACAACAAATGAAAAAACATGCGTACTACATTTAATCATATGATTTATTGAATATTAAAACACGCAATGATGGAAACATGATAAGATATTAAAATGGGCCTAGGCAGTTTCATTTTTTGCTATGCGCCTTGTGAGTGCTACTGGAACTCACATGGGAACTCACTGGACCTCAACTTGAGGAAGGTTGTAGATTACCAAACAAATCTCAATCACCCTACTCTATCCACAAACTATCGTGTACATCATAATAGGGATTGACACGTGGTGTTGAAAGCAAATATGATTTGTTAACTTCAACGATTCCTAACTTGCATTATCATGGCCACTTGCATGGTACAAATTATTCCAAAATGATGATTCCAAAGCTTCCCTTATGGTCGGTGCATGGGCAGCCACTGTAATAATGGGATTGCATACCAACAGCTCAACTAGGCCATATGCACTATCATTCAAAATTTGCATAATGTTAGACTCTGGGAATAGGTTTATAGACTTGGGGGGGCTAAAAATCTCACAGAGCTGTGACCACTAAGCTTATTCTTTAATCATGTAGGCCTCCCACAGTGGTAGTTTATGAAAAAATATGAATTAATTAGAATGATCCAAGATGCTAAAAAGATAATGACTCATAATTTACAAAAATCCATTTAAATTTTTGCCATCGGGATGTAGTCCCATATATATGCTTCAGTTGCCATGAAATTATTTTCCTCAACATAATGAATTGGGTCTAATGAGGTCAAAAACCAAACACATTATGTTACTACCGCAGATATTTGAAACAATTTCTCACATCTTTATAAGTCAAGTTGGTCCCAAACTTCATGTCCACCAAGTGTATGCAAGATTGAATAATAGCAACATCAGAGTGACTGAGAGATCTTCCATCTAAACGAGCAAACTTCGCAAGTCAAGAGATGAATTCTTTGTCAATTTCCTCCACCTATGGGGAAACGTAGAAAATTGATCTTGAGCTCAAGGATTCTATGAAGCCATGTGATATGGATCTTTGAAAGGTATTTTGGACTTATGACATTTGAGAGAAATTACCGTATATTAAGTATTGCTCTCGTGCATTATTATGTGCCAATATGCAACTTATGCATTCAAAATTTGCATACCTGTGATTGGAGGTGACACTTCCCATGGGCCTTCATTGGTAAGAAACATAGCAGCTTTAAGTTAGTGTTACATTAAAAAATATTGAAGAAATAAGCCTAGTAAAGCCAAGCAAGAATTGCTCTTCAATCTGCTGCAAGTAGGAAATCACATTATGGGAATCTTTAAAGACCACCTCTGTCACATGGAAAAATCAACATGGCCACGGAAGAATTTGAGTGTAGGTGGAAGGTAAAAGTTTATGTGATTCTTGGAAGGTGCAACCTTATATATACTTCAGTCACAACAACTTTATTTGGTAGGTGTTGAAATTGCTTGTTGTTGCTTACCTCATATTACTAATATATTTATTGTTATGGCATTAGAAATGTACCTAACATCAAAAAATTATATATATATATATATATTCTTAAATGGCATTGAAATCAAAGATTGTAAGAGCACCAATTCATTAAATTCACGTATAGTAGGCCTAAAGAAAATAGGCTAATACAGATAAATATGTGCAAGTTAGACACTCTATTTTTTTAAATAATACATTACAAACAAGTAAAAGACATCGTAGCAATGGGGTGTTTATGGGAAGTATAAACAAATAATCAATTACACAAAGAGATCCACGTAAGTAATCACTTGATTGACAAGTCAATTGATATTTTACAATTTTACTCCTAACATATGCACACTATTGTTATTTTAGAACACAAGCTTTCCTATCCCTAAATTCATCAACAAACCTACAAATGCAACAATAACAACAAGTCCACATCTAACACAACCATCTAATAACAATGCAAATTTCATACTAGGAGATGGAGGAATAAAAGGACCACTTCATACATAATGAGGGATATGCACCGAAGGAGCTGTATTCAAACTTTCACTATGCTCCCCATCGTCCAAACATACACTTTTCAAGGACTTGTTACCCCTATAAGCTATCTAGTTATGAACAAACCACTTGGAACTAAAGGACCCAGAAGTTGATTTGTATTAACCATGCTCAACAGATAAAGATTGCCAATTTACTCCTTGATACACATCCTACCACATGAAGTGGCCAGCATGATTAGTTCCCTTTAGACACTTGTAGAATCTTCTCCTAAGATTCTGAGCAATGTGCAATTGACGTAGCACTATCACATCTCCACCACATGGTCATTACAGCATAAACTTTAGTTCCATTGCACCCCTACAAGTTGAACAGGGTTAGGCGAATAACCCAATCGATATCATTCATTCCATGTCAAAACATAAAACTAAGCATGGGATACCATGGCTAACATTATGATACTTGGTAATGATTGCTCATAACAATTGAGATCGTTGATTCAATGTATTCAATCAATGCAAACATATTACCAAAAACAATATAAAAAAATAATCTACATTATGAAAATATAAACACTAATTCAGTAAAAGAAAGGATGACGCAATTCAATTATCACCAAATACGAAAGAAATGGTATGTCTATTATCTTCTATCAGAGAGGTGGAGGTGGATTGTATCCTCTTGAATGATCTTTTTTTTTTCAAATATTTTGAAGCTAGTTTAATTAGATTTTAGACTAACAATTTTCCATCTCAGTTACAATTGCAAGAGTTATTGCAATGTAATGCAACTACATTCACATAAGCTTGCATGTAAAATATTGTCTAAATTGAAAAACTAACAACCTATCATAAAGGCACCCAGCATTCATTAGTAAGAAAATGTATTTTTGAGTGCTAGTATTAACAAGGAAAAAGTTATGCCACCGAGTAATCACACAGATCTTCACGAGTCCACTATCATATTCCATTTTTAATTTGTCTCATGCAGTATGGAAGTAACTATATCTCAAAAGTCTAACAAAAAAAAGATTAACATGTAGCATTGTCTTGGAAAAACTCCATTATTGTAGGTGTCAGTATAATAGATTGCATTTATAGAGATTTGACTTGATTAGCACAAACTATTTTTCTTCAAATTTTCTAACATAAAGTTTAGCTTGGGATAATATCTAAGTCTAAAATCAAATCAGTTTGTAATATATTGAAAGGACAAGCTAAATTACTCTACTAGCAACAATGATAATAATAAAGTTAGATAAAGTTTTACACATTGAAATACACACACAACCATTCCAAAAGGGGAGAAAAAGAAAGAGAGAATTTAGGCATTGGGATCAGGAACTTACAGTATTATGAAACATCTAATAACCCAGTGTTGAAACAAATCCCTCATGCAGATATAACTAATCAATTACAATTCACCTCAACTATATATTCACATAAAAAAATATTAACACCTCAATTGATCAAATCAATTGCACCAAGTTGGATGGCATTCAATCTAACGCACAAACAATTGACTACAAACTACATACCAACAAATAACGAGATAGCACTGGCATTTAATCAAACATACCAAGCTATTGTCTTATGGGTTGAAATTGCTACTGAACAAGAGTCGCAAAACAAGAGTTGAAAATAGCAATTTGTAAGAAAATGACCCAAAAGAGTTGCAAAAAATTAAAAAAACAAAAACAAAAAATAAAAAACAAAAAACAAAGAGAAACAAACTATCTATAGCTGCTGTTCTTAAAATCTCTAACTATTCGATAGGTCCAAACACATTTGAATTAGAACTGGTGCCATCATCAACATAATATTCCAGCCTCCGATTAAACTAGGGTACAAGAAATGGTGAGATAACAAATTTACATTAAGATCAACAAATTCATAGAACAGGAAAAGAACACATACTGCACAATTAATGTAAAAACTTCATTCGAGAGCCAAATTGGAGTCAAACATTGAATTGTAGGCTAATTTACACCGATTATAGTTTGGAAATAGAAGATCGAAGACACCTTCATCTCAACTCCTTGGTGTATTTGAATATCCTTATGGATTGGGGATATGGTGAAGTTTATCTATCAAGAGGAGAAATAATTAATATTGCACTGAGGGCAATATAGTCAAACTAAAAAAAGATGAGAGTATCAAACACATAAGATGAGATTAGGTGAGATTGTTGTTGTACCTAATCTTTAGGTGCAATATCATGTATCAAACAAAGCAATAAACATACATTGATCACCTATATCAACCACCAATCTAATCTATACGACTAACTAATCACCATATAAAACTTGCCCCAAGTTCATTTAGAGAGTGTTTAGATGAGATTATAATATCTTTAAAACTTTTTATAAGATATTTGAAAGCTTATAAGATACTAAAAAGTGTTTGATATATTTTTTTAAAAAAGAATTTATAAACTCTCAAAATAAGATGTTATGAGCTTAAAAGCTCTTTCTAAACAAGTAAGGAATTTCTAACTCATTTTTAAGATCTTAACAAGTTTTCTTAATTTTAATTTTATTAATTACAACATTACAATTACTAACATATTATAAGCTTCAAGATTTCATTTTATCCAAATACTTTCAGAATTTATTTTTTTTAAAAAAATTTCTATCATCTTATAAACTTCAAAAATATCTTATAAAATATAAGAGCTAATAGGACATTTTAAATAAGTTTAATCAAACACCCTCTTAATTCAAATAGAAAAGTTCACTAGTTTGGAATCCAACACACTTATTTGCCTAAGCTAGTATAAAAAATAAATATTATATTATATCATTATTCCTCCTACTCTTGTAGCTTGGTGTAGAGCAATTTGAACCATAAAAGTAAACATTTGGGCCTCACTCATCTAAAGTTATTTTCCATGGCCTAAATTTATTGTTTATTTATTTACTTTTTTTCTTTTTTGCATTATGATTGATATGTAGGGCTTTTTCATTTTTTTATGATAAAGTCATTTAATTAGGGACAAAAGTCTTTGTATTTTTGACATTAAAGTGAATTAACTACAAAAAACTTGTAAATAATCACATCACAAATATTACTCATCCTTAATGTTATATGTATAGAGATATCACATAATTAAGTAGTCAGACACAAGCAAAGAATTCTTTTCATATTTGACATATTAGAAATATTTGAAGACTTAGGTAATAATTCACAATTTTCATCCTCTAGTTTGTATGCCCCAGCAACCTAGTAAAACCTTGGAGACCTCTTCTCAACACAAGATTACTAACCTAAAATTTTTCATTTTTCAACCTCCTCCAATTGATGTGTTTTCCTGCTCAAAGAGGTTTGCTTATAGTATAAAACTAGATTCTCAAACTCCTTATAAGAGTTTGGTGGGAATTGAACAAACTAACATGTCCAACCTTAGCATGATGCAAATCTTCCATGAATTCATCAACATGTGGATTTTGCAATAGAGAATTGATGCCATTACCATGTTTACTATATTCTCTTATCTCATTCTACACTTTCTATGGACTATCTACACTATTATAAAAAAGAAGACACTTTTGTGTCCAAAATGGCAATCATCTTCAAATTTACATAAATAGTTCGTGTATAAAAAGTAGTTTGGATAACGTTTTACAAATCTTCCATATTTATCCTTTAAATTGTTTTAGAAAAATGATTCAATGGGGCTGCTATCGTAATTTCATTAAAACTCCACTAAGCAACTATCTCAACAATCATTCCCTCGGCTATCAAACTCTTTTTAATAACTCTTACACCAAAGATAACTGAACTCCATTGCTGTTGTTTTGCACAAGTGAAGTACAGTTGTTGAGGAAGATGGAAAGGCGGGAGAAATGTTCAATATGAATCCTATTATGGGTTTCGATTTGGGTTGGAACAGGTGAGGCAAAATAGAGGAGAGAAACAGAGTAGTAGTGGCATTCTGTGTGACAGAGAGGGTGCATCTATTTTTTTGTGGAATAATACAATAATGAATAGGCATTATCATTGCTTGTTGCCCCATGACTTTGTGGAGTTACATTTTGGTCTAATTTAATTTAATCTTTTCTTCTGTTTAGTTAAGTAATTTTTTAATTGTTCCTATTTTGATCTCATTCACCTTATTTTTTCCAATTTAACATCACTGGTAATGTTTGAAGTTATTTTGAGTGTTTTAGGAAAAATATTTTAAAGAATGGGTTGCTGCTTCGTTGCTACATGTATGTTGTGAACGAAGTTATTACTAATAGGTTTGTTTCTATTCTTTTTTAATTTTTGTACTCTTTTTAAATATGTGCTTAAATTTTTAATCTAATCTAAGTTCAATGCAATATTTTTTGTTAGATTTATTTCTATTCTTTTTGGTTTCTTTCTTTTGTGCTCTTTTTAGTGTGTAATTAATTTTTTGTCCTCTCTTTTTGCAAATCAAAAAAAATCCAACACCATAATTTTCTTTTTTAGGTATAACTTTTTAATTGTTTTTAATTGAAAATGTGAGGAAAATAAAAAGAACTCATGAAAATTTTGCTTCTATAATCATTTTTGTACATCTTAATAGCGTAATATATGTAGTTTTTTTTACTTCCTATTAATCATTAATTTTCAATAGTTGAGTTCAAGAACCAAGCATGAAAATAGCAAATTTGCAAAATTAGGGGTTATAATTATGTGCATATGAGTATGTGTGTGTATATGATTTACATGGGTGTTGTTTATGTCTCGATCTGTTAGAATAAGCAATAAAGATTTATGAGTTTCTCCAATTAAAAGGCACATACCAAGGCTACTTGGTAGAAGTTTGTTGTTGTCACTACCAAAGTCCAAAGAATATTTTTTTTATTTTTTTATTTTTGCTTTTTTCTTTTATGAGTTTTTCTTTATTCATTAAAACAACCCCAAGTAATTCTTGGTTTCTTTATATGTTGCTCTGATAGTAGGATTTCATCAGAGAAATATATATATATATATATATATATATTTATGTGTATTTATGTGCATGAGAACCATGTGCGACCACTACTACTGTCAATAAAAATAAATCTAAATTTAGAGACCAAATTTTATAAGCAAGATTTATAATAGAGCACAAAAGTTGACAATTCTCTGCTTTGACCAACTTTTATACACTTTTCTTGCCTTTTAAATCTTATAAGCTTGTTAATATCTAAACTTCTTATCTTTTGAAACTGCAAGTCACACTACAAAAAATATAATATTAATAATAAAAAAATAAGTGGCAACATAAAAATTGTTATTGATAATATATAATAAGTAGTAATAATTTTTATTTTATTATTAATGATATCTTTTAAGTGATAAAATTTTTTGTTTTGCTACATTATGAGTTAATATTAGTGAATAGAACTAACGTATTAATTTTGGCATTGTTCTTCCTATAATTGAATATAATGGATTATGTATGTCATAAAAAATTAATTCTTTTTTAAAATTTAAATGTAATATCCTCATGAAAAAATTAATTAACATGAAGTGATTACTATGATACCCCACTTAGGGTCTAGGACCCATATGTTGTTCGGGTCCGCTCCATCCCTCTCGTTGTTAATCTCAAGTGGTGCCACAATCGTGGGCTCTGGAATAGGATTAGAATCAGGGACTTCCCCATGTTTTTCCTCCAATTCTTCTTCAGATTCCTCTTCTGACTCTACTTCGAATTCCTCTTAGTGTATAGGTATCTGCTTCTTGATGGGTTGCTCTTCTTGCTATAGCCGTTGTTCGTGATTGGGTGCTAGGGTTAAACAGATGCTTGAATATCTGGCTATAACATCAATTCCTGTGTTGTCATAGATGACCTGGTTAATGGCCTTATCATAATACTCCATCATACGGCCCATCTCGTCCACGGCCGGGTAGGGGACATTAACTGATTTCTATAATCGGATTGCAGCGCTTGGAATGTAGCTTCTATATTAGCTTGTAGGTTGCAAAGCTCTTAGATTTGCTCATATGCGGTACTGATCCAAAAATGCTCTCATTCAAGGTCACCATGACGTGATCATTGAGGTAGTCTCATGAGCCTAGCATTCTTTTCAGTGTGAGTGCTTTTTCTCGAGCTTGTTGAAGGTGCTCATGCTATCTATAGCACTTTTTCTCTAGTGTTCTGCAAATTTTTCTGAGGTTTTTTTTTCTTCCTTCAGTGTCTTGATCCTCTCTTCAAGGGTTTCTTTGTTCTGATCATTATCATGTGCCTTTCCTTTGTCAGAGCTACTAGACATCCTGCAACAAATCACAAAAACCTGTTTCAATACTATCAAGCAATATAATCCAAACTCAGGCCTTAAAGTTTAATTATCTTCTAACGATTCTGCTATACCCTAACAGTCCTATCATATCCCTAGGTGAGCATTTGAGCTAACCCAAATAGAAGTCACTATAGGTTCTATTACATGTTCAACGCCTAAGTCATCTAAACCTAAGCTCTAATACCACCAGTGTTCCTCTAGATCCTAGTGTACTATTGATCGACATTTTCTACCATACAGAGCTTCGTATGGTGCCATCTGAATTGTTGATTGATAGCTATTGTTATATGTTAATTCGATCAATAGAAGGTGCTGCATCCAATTTCCTCTAAAGTCCAGTACATAGGCTCTTAGCATGTCCTCCAAAATTTGAGTAACTTGTTCCGACTACTCGTTTGTTTGAGGATGTGTAGTAGAACTGAACTAAAGTTTTGTTCCCAAATGCTCCTATAGACTTTTCCAAAGCCTTGACGTAAATTTCAAATCTCGATTTGATACAATGCTCGCTAAGACTTTGTGTAGACGAACAATTTCCTTAATATACAATTCTACTAGTTTTTCAACCCGGTAGTGTGTTCCCACCGGCAAAAATTGTGCTGACTTGGTCAAGCGGTCCACTATGACTGAGACACTGACGCATCTCCCTTGAGTGGTTGGCAGTCCAGTCACAAGGTCCATTATGACCTATTCCCATTTCCATTTAGGAATTGGGAATGGTTGTAGCAACCTTGAAGGTCGTTGGCGATCTGCCTTCACTAGTAGAGGTGTTCATTCAGTAAAAACTGAATCGAATCAAACCAAAATTTTGATTATTTGGTTAGACATTTTGGTGAACCAAAATTTTGGAGCAAAATTTCAGTATGCCAAAATGCCTAATTGAATTCTTTGGTTTGGTTCGGCTAAAATCAAAATTGTTTTAGTTTGATTCAGTTAAAAATTGAAATATCAAAATTTTCAATTTTTAATATTAATATTATATATATTAATGTATATTAATTAAAAATATATATAAATATGTGTATATATTAATATATTTTTAATTAATATATATTAATATATAATATATTAGTAATATATTAATATGCAAATATATTAATGTATATTATATTAATTATATATTAATATTAATATATATTAATTAATTAATAATTCAATAGTTCAGTTCCATTTGATTCGATTAATCGGTATGAAAAACCAAAATCGAACTGAATATCGAACCAAAATTTTTGATTCAGTATTCAGTACAAACCAAAATTTCAGTTTAGTTTTGGTTCAGTTCAGTCAGTTTACCGAACTATAACACCCCTATTCACTAGTTCATAGGTTAGATACTTTTGCACATAATCCACTATATCTTTCCCACCAAAATTGTTTCTTTAAATCTCGATACATTTTGGCTTCTCTAGGATATACCATATACCTCTTTTATGTGCCGCTTTCAAAAGTTTTTGTTTGATATCTTTCAGCACACAAACCCTTTTCTGGAATAGAAAGGTGTCTTGATCATTGACATTGAACTCAGATCCTTCAACACTCTTGACATTTTCTTTTCGTTTCAGTGCCCATTCATCTCTAGCTTGAGCTCATTGAATCTCGTCATACAATTTTGCCTGTACTTTTATCCTTGCAACCTAAGCATGCTGCTTAAATTTTAGTATAGAACCTGACTTTCTACCTTTAGATGTTTCTATTGCTTGTAAATGACTCAACCCAGCTTTCCAGCTTAATGCATTGGTTACCACATTAGCTTTATCAGGGTGGTAGGTGATGGAGAAATTGTAGTCTCCTAGGAACTCCATCCATTGACACTGCCTCATGTTTAGGTCCTTTTGTGACTACAAGTATTTAAGGCTCTTATGGTCAGTATATACCTTAAAGGTAGCACCATAGAGGTAATGCCTCCATTTTGATAATGCAAATATGACTACAGCTAGCTCAAGGTCATGTGTCAGGCAATTTTCTTCATGGGATTTTAATTTTCTAAAGGTATAGATGATAACACGCCCCTTCTGCATCAACACACATCCCAACCCCTTATTAGAAGCATTGGTATATACCACAAAACCTTCTAAGCTATCCAAAAGAGCTAGGATCAGAGTTGTAGTTAACTATTATTTTAACAAGTGAAAGCTCCTTTTGCAATCATCATTCCAATCAAAAGGCTAATCCTTTTTTGTTAACCTGGTTAACGAACTGGCTGTTTTAGAGAAATCCTAAAACAATCTTCGATAATAGCTGGTTAACCCTGAGAAACTTCTGACTTCTATAACATTCTCAGGGCACTTCTAGTTAACTATTGCTTCCACCTTAGAGGATCAACTTCAATTCCATTCTAAGTGATGAAATGCCCCTAAAAGGTTATTTTCTCCATCTAGAATTTGCACTTGCTAAATTTAGCATATAGCTGATGTTCCTTCAAAGTCCTGAGGATAATGTGCAAGTGCTTCGCATGTTCTTCTTTGGTCTTAGAGAACACTAGAATGTCGTTAATGGAGATGACTATGAACTAATCCAAATACGGTCTGAAAGCTCAGTGCATCAAGTCTATGAAGGCTATCAGTGCGTTGGTCAACCTAAAAGGCATCACCACGAATTCAAAATGATTGTACTGGGAATTGAAAGTAGTCTTAGGAATATCTTCCTCCTTGATCTTCAATTGATAGTACCCTTGTCTCATATCTAATTTCGAAAAGATCCTCAACCCTTGTAGTAGATCAAATAATTCTTTTACATGAGGTAAAGGGTAATTATTCTTAATAGTAACCTTGTTCAATTCTCGATAATCAATGCACATCCTTAGAGTCCCATTCTTTTTTTTTTTGACAAATAGTACTAAGGCTCCCCACAGAGATGTGCTCGGTCTAATAAATTCCTTTGCCAATAATTTTTGAAGCTACTTGTTTAATTCTCTAAGCTTAATTGGGGCATTCGATAAGGGGTCTTCGAAAATGATGTAGCTCTCGATAAAGTGTGAATGACAAATTCAATTTCTCTATCGTGGGGCAATGAATTAAGTTCCTCAAGGAATAATTCTGGTTACTCAGCTACCACTTCCACTTTCTTCAGCTTCATAGTGTTCCACAGCTCATTAATGAGATACACCAAAGTCCTTGCCCACTGTCTCTCAGAATTTATCTAGCCTCCATCGCCGAGATGATTAGTATTGGCGACGTGTTATCAACTGTGTGGCATGTTGGTATTAATATCTCCCCATCATGGGTGATGTACTTGATGAAACAATTCACATGTGCTTGGTAACGATATAGTCAATCCATTCCAACTATCACCTTATAACCTTGTATGGGCATTTATATGAGATTGGTGGAATACACTCGATCTTTAATCATAACTGGGCAGTCTCGATACATAATATCTATCACTATCCCTTCACCTAAAGGTGTTCTAACCTCTATTTGATAAGTCATGGTCTTGGGTGACATATTCAACTTATGAGCTAATACAGCAGATATAAATGAATACGAGGTACTAAAGTCATACAACACTTTAGTAGAAATATTAGAGTTAGAAATTATACCTTTCACCACGTCATTAGGATTAGCGGCATCTTCGCCTGTAAAAGCGTAGGTTCGAGCCTAAATTTTCTATTTTCTGCAAGTTCCCATTACTTATTTCTCTTTCCCTATAGGTGGTGGACCTCTTATTTTAGGGAAATTTTTCATGAAATGCTAATCACTTCCACATCGCAAACATTTGCCCTACTTTTTCCAGCATTTCGTCTCATCATGGCTTGTGCTCTGCAGTATCCATATTTCATTGGTGGCTTATCTTAATCCAATTCTATCATCTTATGAGTCTGAGGATTTTGTTAGGAGACATCTCTAACTTGAAGTTTAGGCTACTTCTTGCGTGTGCCACCGTGCCCTTCTGGGTGTGGTCCCCCTTTTCAGTTTCGATCCTCAATCTTACAAATCTCTTACAATTTTGCCCCCAGTTGTAAAGCCTTGCTCACAGCTAAATTGAAATTTTGTAATTCCCAAGTAGTTAGGCTTCTTCTTAACTCCAATTGTAGGCCTTATATAACCGCCTAGTCTGTAAAGTCTTATTTCCTTGGACGTATGGGGTGTATTGTACTAACCAGCTAAATGAGGCTTTGTACTGGTTAACAGATTGATTCCCTTAAATCAGGTCCATAAATTCCGTCTCTTGTGTTTGCTTGGTCACCAAAGGCATATATTTGTCTTTCAATTCTTGAGTAAAATTTTCCCAAATATGAGGAGTTCCTGCCTCTATCCATCTATGCTCAACTATTTGCCACCAACTTCTTGCAGGCCCCATCAACAGAAACGTGGCAAATCATACCCTCTATTCACCTGGATATCTCAAAGTGCTGAATATATTGTCTAAGTCTTCCAGCTATTCTTCTGCTTTGCAGTCATCTGGTTCTCCATAGAATTTTGGGGGTTGAAGTCGCAAAAACCATTCCAAAGCTTGACCATCTGGAATTGCTTCTGCTATTCCAGCTTTATTGGCTAGTTGATTAGTCGGTTGTTCACATCTTTGTCTTTCATGATATATCGGCTCTGTCAGAGGATTCTCATCTGGTTGGTTCATAGGAGGAATTTGAGAAAATTCTTCATTGGGTAGGTGATGTGGATAAACAGGTGCTCCCCGACCAGGAGCATGAGGTGCATGAGCTTGTAAGCTCAGGGGTCTCCCTCTTAGACCTATCCTCGTGGGTGCAAGAGCATCACTACTACCCTTGGATGCCATTATTTCTCAAGATTTCAACCCTACGAACATAAGCCGCAAACCAAGCTTTAGCTAACACGACCCAATCATTATTCAAGTAAGAAAAATAAGAACAACATAGATCAAACATCAAAACTTAAACAGCTTAAGACCAACAAGAAAATTAATATATAGTTGTCATAAATAGAAATCTTTAACATTAGATTGATACCATAATAGTTAAAAGTCACATTCAAATACAAAAGATTAACCCAATCGATCACCTAGTCGAAATTAAATTGACAGGGCAGTGAAAATATACCTACATATATAAAGCAAGAAAAACAAAGACAGTCATGCCATAAGCTACAACCCTACTAACATACAACAACCCATGGCACTAAAACCCAGATCTAGTCCTCATCGGTGACATCAAACACAATGTCTAGCTCGTCATCTCTCCACTGATAGAAGTTGTTCCAAAACTTAGGAAAAATACGGTTGAAACCCTAGGTGACTTATGGTCTTCCATGCAAGCCCCAAATCATTTCAAAATTGTACAATCAAGTCCTTAAAAATTGCAATTCGCCCCCAACAGTTTCAAATAAATAAAATTGAGTATGTAAAAACTATAATTTGACCACAAACTTGTGAAATAATTAATAAATAAAATTCATAAAAATTCAAATAATGGTAATATACATATAAATACAATCATGAAAATTTCTAGAGTGTTACAATTACTATATTAAAAAGTTAAATACTTTAAAAAGAGTTAACAGAATCATAAAAATATAAAATAACACATTTCAACACTTCAGTAAACATCCTATAATAATCTATTTAATAAAAAATAACCTATAACTAAGAAGTTATTTACTTCATGATTTAATAAATATATTGTGGTATATCATAATGACACTAATACTCTGTTTATGAAAATATGCTTACCTTCTGCGACAGTACTTTATAGTTTAATTTTCATTTGTAAGCACAAATGAATAATAAAGAAGTAAAAAGAGTTGTATAATTAAACTATACATTCACATTTTCACTTAAAACCTAGATCAAGAATGTTACAATTTTTAAGTAGAAGTTGCATATTTAGATTTCACGATTTTTTTTTCATATCATACGTTTCAAGAATTACATATTACATATATTCATGTTAAGTGTAGATATACCGAAATATTTTTAATAGTCTTTGGTTTTAGAGTTAACTTAGTTCTATTAAAAAATGTAGGTTGTTATAGCTTATTAGTTATCTTTAGCTAGATTTATCATGTAATATGTGTACGGATTAAATGAGGATAAAATATAGTTGCATTTCTTAATAAAAAAAAATTATTTTAAATATTTCAATAATATACATTTTTAAAATCTAAAACTTTGAAATTATAAATAAATAATGATATGATTAAACTTTCTATAATGATATAATAGAACTTATGGAAACAAATATTTAGTATATGTGTTCTTTAATTATACGATGTTTTGAATAACATATGTGCATGTGAGGAGTCCAAAAACTAGTAAATATACACCACAAAAAATTATGGTATCCACTACAGGTAATTTGTAGCTGATGTTAAATTATCATAGTTTTAGCTATAACATTGTTTTAACTAAGTTTGAAATTGATACTCTCATAACTGGCCCTCGCTATGACAACTAAATGATCATTCTTTTTTATATATATTAATTTTTCTACAAATAATGCTTAACTAATTTGTTACGCTTCGGACATTCAATGCTAGGATTAATAATTAATAATTTTTACTGATTGTAATTAAAAATTATATTTTTACAAAAACTCGTAGCTAGAATTTGTAGTTATAGTTATGAAATTAATTTTCAAAGTAATTTTTTATTAGCAAATACTCAGTTTTTCAGTAGTAATAAATTATGCGAGAAAATTAACTAATTTGTAGACTTATTAATTTTATGATTTAGGTATTCTATTGCAATCGAATAAAATACATTTACTCCTATTCTGATTTTATATTGAAATATATATATATATATATATATATATGAAATTGAATTTAAATCTAATAATTTTTACTATTTATTTTCTCCTTGCTTGACTAAATTACCAACATTAAACAGGATATAAGGAGGAAAAAAAATTCAGTTATGCCTCTAGAATTAGGCATCATCAAAGTGATTTTAAAGCCATAGCTAAGCTATGAAAATTGAGAGAAAAGTTTATTTAGGGGGGAAAAAGTTATTGTAACATTTATGATGATTATCGGGATCGATATGATTTCATCATAACCATAAGAAAGTAGGGGATCATTTTTAGATTACATGAAAGATCTTAATTTTTTTTAATTTATTTATATACAAGTCTATCAAGAGTTCGTTAAGCTTGAATTCTCAATCTCATATTTTATACGTGAAAGATTCTAATTTGATGTCCACATCTTCAGAAATTCCTCCATAAAAAAAGCATCTAATTCATTTTAATTTTTTTTTTCAAAATTAGCAAAAACGATACATATCTAAATTAAATGATTCTCCGATACTGGATTAATTAATTGTTACGTGTGTTTAATGTGAGGTCAACATAAAAAGGAATGACAAATCCTACGCTTACTTCTAAATCCGACCCTGTAGTTCCTAGTTTTTAATTGGCAAACAAATTGTAAATTAAAGAAGTAAGCCAACATGCACAAGAACTCTTCTTTTTCCATTATTTATTCTTGCAATTTTGTAACACTCTCTCTGTACTAATTCTCATAATATAAAATTACAGAAAATATTCAATTCCCTTTTTATATATTACTATAATTGTATTCTTTGTAATATTTTTCATGAATGTAATTGAATTTTTAGGATAAATAGGAGAAAAAAATTAAGATGAAATAAAACAATAAAAAGGAACAAAAGTAAATAATTTTAAAAAAGAATATTGGAGAGAAGGGAAAGAAAAAATACCTTGTCATTATTTTTTAAGAATACGGTATTAATTTTGTCAAGTTACAAAATTATTAATTAGGGTTGATTATTAAAATCCTCACACTTTATAGTATAGATTACTAACTAATTAAATTTTGTTCTCTAGTTTCACTGCATTCAAAAACCAAGCGTATGTTCGGACACGTTATTTTAAAATGTATGGAAAATGTTTTATTTTCCTTCTAATTATACAATTTTATATTTTAACTTTAATGCTTGGTTTGGTTTAAGATTTTTGGTGAGAGAAAAAAATAATAAAATTTAACAATGAGCAAATTAAATAAATGGGGAGAACGTTGTTGGTGAATGTATTGAAGAAGGAGAATTCCAAATAAACTTTTTTTTTCCTCTTAGTTTTATCACCATTTCTCCCTCTCTCCCTCTCCCTCCCTCTCTCCCTCTCCCTTCATCTTACTATTTTTTTTTATTTTTTTGGCCAATTAAACAATCGAAATAATTTTCTTTTCTTTTCCTTGCCAAATTTTTTGCACCAAACATTTTTCTTTTTCTTTGCCTTTCTCCACCGACATAAAAAAGTTAATATACTTATTTGATTAAGCAAAGTTGGGAATATTACTATAGAATATATCTTTCTTGCACAATAAGATGGAATTTGTAGGACTTCCTTTCTAGAAAGGTTCCATGTAAAAAGCAAAGCAATATGCATACTTCATACTTGCTTTCTTAATCTAAAATTACCACTGTGGAATGCTATATCTACAAAGAGAAATACGTTTTAATACCAAAACATGTTGAATTCCTAATTTTTAGGCTTAGATATTAAGTTGATATTTAAATTTTAATTTTTTTAAAAAGAGAAACAGTAGTTATGTAATTGCATTAAAAAATCGATCAACAATCAATTTAGTATAATAATCAATATCAGGAACAATCCCCGCACTTTTTATTCATTATTATCATTTTTATCATAATGTTTTATGTTAGTTTATGTAAGAATGTAAATAAATATATTAAAAAATAATTTTGTAGAAAATAATTAGGTACTTCAATTCTATTTATATATTTTATACAATAAAAAATTAATACGCATAATTGAATGTATTAAAATGCTGCTTATAATATAATAATCTAGGTGATCGCGCGCGTAGCTAGCGGCAAAATAAATATAATAAAGTGAGAAAATTCCTAGCATATATAATATCTCTATCTTTTTATCTAGAATAAACTCAGCCAAATTCCATTGACTTTTGTAGTTTGATTGTGACTTAACAAATCATTCATTCATTAGTTCCTAAAATTGCTAATGTTATTTTATATATATATATATATATATATATATATATTATGAAGGATAATTACGACATCCATTGATTGTGAATTCCTAAACGTTGTCATTGGCAAAACATGTCTCAAAATTATTCATATATATATCTTGTCATTAATTTCATCCCTAAATAAGGTAAAATGAAAAACAAATACGAATTTTTGGTGGTTCGCTATCTCTTTTTTATTCAAGTAAAATCATATTTTATTTTAAGGAACTTGAATGGAAAACTTTGAAAATTCTAACTCATATATTATCGTTCGTTTACTTCCACTATAAAAATATAGCTGCCTGTACTATAGAAGTAGGAGAAAAATATTGTAAAGGTCTTAGCACATGCGTCGAATGTGCCAAATTACTAGTTAGAAATGAGGGTATTTTAGATATATTATTCAAAAAACACCAAAAGAGGAGGGAGGTGCTTTATGTATAGTATAGATATCAAGCATAAAAATAAATATATTAATAATTTTTTCCTAAAAAGATTAGGTTAATTTTCAGATATTATAGCATGCTGGAACACGATCATTAGAAATAAAAATAAAAAGAGGGTTTATAAACTTTTAGTTTAATGCAATTTTATGTGATTGGTTTCTTGCTTGTTTTGGGTTTAGGAGTGATTTATATTTCTCTTAATATAAATATTATTGAATTTTGTATGATTTCATCTCCCATCATGCAGGCACGCGAACATTTGTTGTAATATTTAAATATTACTACCTAAATAAAATTTATTTTATTAGTTATCAAATTCATATCCTATTTTTTTGATTTTTTGGAATAAACAGAAAATTTTATTCGTAATTCAGAAAAATGTGATAAACAAATAATGAAATGTTAGAGTAATAGGTCCACCTCGATAGTGGGAGCTTTTTAAAAATAAAGCTGGCTCATCTTATGTTTGTGATTTCCATCACCCTATTATCTAAATTAGAATTACTCTTAACTTCCCACAACCTTAGAATTTTGAGTTTTATTAAAATGAGTTGGATTTCGGACTTGGATGATGAGTTATTCCAATCTTTTTGTCTAAATCTATACGATTATAAAAAGAAAGTTGTTTTGTATTTAAAGTGGAAGTTATTTGTGATTTTTTATATAATTTACCCTTCAATTATTTCAGCAACTAAAGTGAATAATGCAGTTTGAAGGATAAAATAGAGAACTCAGTACAAAAATGCGGCTTGGATACCAAATTTATTAATATTTCAAATTTCTTCGTTAAGTTGTCCTTTAAAAGTAATGATTTAATAGGATCACAATTGTACTTCTCACAAAATCCACAAACCACTCATTTGTATTGTCAAATTTTCATTTTTCATTATTTTCTTTATCATATCGAACATCTAACACAATCTTAACTTTACTCATAATTTAAATTATTCCATGTATTAATTTTAAATAATTTAAAAAGTAATTTTATGCACTCAAAAATTGCGTGCAACAACTGCTAGTTATTATAAAAGAAATGTTATTTTATGTTTAAAATGAAAATGATTCTGAATTCTTTTACATAATTTATTTTTTTATTATTCCAACAATTAAAATGAACTAATATTTTTAAAATCAAACCAGATAAAGAATCGATAATATTATTGATTACTGGTTTGATTGATTTGACCGATTGGACCATAGGTGCAATGGGTATGATATCATAATAATATAATAATTATATTTAATTTTACAAATATATATACTATTAATATTAACAAAACATAAAGTTTCCAATAATACAGAAAAAAATATTATTTGAAAACATTTCAATTTTTACTCATTTTAGGTGCATTCTTTAAAAATAAAAAATAATAAATTACTCATTTTAGGTGCATTCTTTAAAAATAAAAAATAAAAAAAAAACCATTTCACAATTAGTCAACTATAAATAAATAAAAAATAATATTTAACATTAATTTAAGTTATCGTTCATTTCATATTTCAAATACAAGTAAAAATAAATTTTTCCATATTTAATATTCAACATAATTTAAAAGAAATTAAATAAAATAAAATAATAAATTAAATATAAGTATCCACATATAACTACTACTTTGTTAAATTTCAAGGAAATAAATTCGTATTTAAAAAACCTACGTGCCCAAAATCTTTAGCCATCATCTTCAACTCATAGTCTCTCTTTTCTTTTTTACAATTTTTATTTTGTTTAAAAAAATTATTTTTAAATTTGCAAAAAAATGAACCGGTGTTCAACTGGTTGAACCATTATGATTGATTTTGACTAATTTAAAAGATCATCGATCTTTAGGCTTTAATCGGATGGGATTGGCTTTCGATCATAGGTTCGATTGGTCGATCTGGACTGATTTTCAAAATGTTAAAATGCACAATACAGCTTGAATAATAAAATAAAGAATTTATGTAAGAATTGGAGTTTGAGTACTAGTTTTATTAATATTTCAAATCTATACTGTTGAAATTCAATCATCTATAGTTTTCTTTATCACGTCAAACATGTGATATAATCTTAACTCGATTCCATAATTTAAATTATTTAATACACTAACTTTGAATGATTCAATTTCTACATTGTTAATAATTACATGTAAGATTTGATATTAAGCATCTATATTATATATAAAGCACCAAAATATTATGATCCGTTTTAAAATGAAACTAATAAAAATAACTCCATCTTAAAAAATAATGA
>JACGDI010005494.1:764843-795230 GCA_014898725.1 Jacaranda copaia | reverse complement strand
TTGATATTTAGGTATATATTAAAAATATATACACATATAATTATTGTGCGCTTTGTTTTAATAAAGCGTGCACTATGCACTGCGCTATGCGCTATGCGCTATAGCTCCAGCATGCCTTTGCGCGTCGCTGCGCTTCACGCTATTGACAACTATGGTTTTCATGAAGGAAGTCTAGATGCCTTGGAAAGTATTTCTTATATTTGAAGGCTAAATGGCAGCATTTTCTATGATATAAATTTCAACTTTAGATGTGTGATTTAGTGCAAGGCAAAAGATTTTCATTGAAATGGGTGCCATTTCTTTTTAAAGTTTCCTACTACAGATGTTCTTGTGAGATAAACTTTTAAAAGATGTCTGGACTCTGGAGGAGTAACAGAATGGGAGTGGGACTTTACCAAGGAACTAAAGAGCAAGATCCTCACTAGGCTATAAGTTACATGAAGAAAAGTAAAGGGACTTTGATCTAATTCTATGATCTTACATGATCTTCTAGTTTAATATGAATTGATTGAAATGCCTTTATTTAACTTCAATAATTCTGAAGCAACACTCCTTTCAAAACCCATTTATAGGCGTGCTTATAGTATGTTTTATACAAACAAGTGAACATCTTGTTTACCCGATAAGATCCAATACCCTCTAAGCTTATAACCCTCTTTGCTTATGAATTTTGTATTTCTTGGCCTATAGCAGCTCTTAACATCAGCTTTATGCATTCCAAATCTCTTTAAGCTTTAAACAGAGCATCTGATCTCTTTTTTCACTTTCAACTCAAAATAGAGGGAATACAATTATATCCAAACTATTTAAACTATTCAAAAGGTGCTGGCTTTCCTGGATGTAGATGTAGTCTGTGGTCTATCTGCATTAGCACTGCACTTCTTTTGTTGTATTTATGCTTTTTGCTGAAACTGGATTACTTTATTGCTGAACTACTTAACAATTATTTGCATATTTTTGGCATATCAGTGTCAGAGATTTAAAACTTTAAACTGTATGGACAAAATTAGTACTTTTTGCAGCTTTTACTCTTCCAGTCTCACAATTTGGGGTAAAAATGGCTCCTAGGTTTTTTTGAGTTTCTGTTAGAAGGGCCTTTTGTAGCTGCATAAAATAAACTGGATGAAGTATATTTTGTTTTCGATCTGATGGTTCTTGCTTAAATGTTACTGAAAGTGGTGGCACTTGATTTTATCTTCTGTGTCCCTTCTCTACAGTATGCTTATTAATCAAATATGGGCTCACCCATTAACTGGGTATATGCTGTTAAACTAAACCTATAAAATGAAGTGGATTTTTCAAAGGGAACATTGGAACAGTAGAAATACCAAAATGGCATTGCAGGAGGGACTGCCCCACCTCACTGCTTCAGCTCTCAAAGAAAAAGAAAGAATTTGAAAAAGGAAGAATGAACTACAGTTAGGAGCACATATTCTAAGATTGAATGATGGATTGTGCTTGGACTGCACTAGATAAATTCTAAAGTGGAAAATCCTAAATTGTACTGACAGTCTACTGCCATTTTGTTCTACTATTATCACTAAGGCTTTAAGCTCATGTTCAAAGGATATACGTTGTCATATGAATGTCTTATAGCTTCAGACTTGCCAGAGGATCTCCTGCATCATATCTGCCTGCATAGTCTAACTTGAATAAAATATTCTTGCTATTTGGTTTAGTGCTTGTGAGTTCTATCTCCTTTTCGTGCAACTATGTCCAGAATTCTATTCCAGTCAAAAGTGTTGTTATTTTAATTTTTGAGAGGATATTAATTAAGCTGTTCCCTTTATTGTAAGAGTATCAAGATTTAAATTTTTCGCATATTATTTTTGCGATGGTTAGAAATATATGGTTTCCTAATATTGTTTGCTATGTCCTAATCCTTTTAGAGGAAAAAATTCCCATGTCTTCAATACTATATGGAATAGCTTGAAATTCAGCCTTTGGGACTTTTTAATGTCTTTCTAAGCTATGTTGATTTTGTTTTCTTCCCCATGATCATTATGGTGATTATAGTTTCATACATTTTTTATTTATGATCAATGTGCACTTTGTAACATAGATTCTACTTGCATTTTTGTCTGTAGGATTTGTGGAAATTATTTACATTTGGACACAATCTTCAAAAGGTAAATCACGTTGAAGTCCAAGTACTGAAAAATGGCAGATGGAGTTTCAAGTTTTTGGGGCCCTGTGACATCTACGCATGAGTGGTGTGAATCAAATTATGTGTACTCTTCCTACATTGCCGAATTTTTCAACACCATATCTAATGTTCCATGCATCATTTTAGCACTCATTGGTCTTGTGAACTCGCTTAGACAGCGTTTTGAGAAAAGGTTTAGTGTTCTTCACATATCAAACATGGTACTTGCCATTGGCAGCATGTCATATCATGCCTCATTGCAGCGGCTGTAAGTTTTATTTTTGCCCTTGCCTTTCTACTTTATGATTGAGTTAACTGTATGGGCCTGTGGTGTGCATCGAGGTTTTGGTGGGTCTGCTTCCTTCTTTTTTCTTTTCTTTTCTTTTTTTTTATTCCTTTTTTTCTTCTCCCTCACTCTCCCAAAAAAAAAATTTTTGGTGAACTTTGTTACTAATATATCTGGACACTTACATGGTGATGCTAGCATACCATTTCCAAATTGGAGCTTACTGGGTGCAAATCTACTTCAATAACTTTTCAGATGATTACAAACACTTAAATGAACCAACAGGACTTTACAACTCCAGCTTAGTTGGCTGGTACCAGTTCTCTAGTCAGCAAGTTTTATGATAATCATGTTTGAGAAAAATCTAAAAAGACGAGCCTCTTGCTTGAAAGTTTGTTTTGGGAGCAGGAGAACATGCAATTCTGTGCCTTTTAAGCATCATTCTTGCATAAATTCATATGTTTCAAAATCCAGAGACAAGTAGAATTTGTTCTATCCATTTGAATACGAAGATCTATAATATTACATCACTTGTATCCATACCTACCATCATATGCTGTGCAATCTCTCCACATTCTGCGTTAGAGTTGATTTTAAGAATACTCTTCCATTACAGAAAAGTCCATTACAGAAAAGTCCTTTAAACTTGTGTACTTGTAAGAGCATAGCAGTTTTAGATTTCACATGGAAGAAAATTGGACTGTTTTTAAATAAAAGGGAGCTTGTAAAGAGTTTATTGGAGTTGTAACTTTTGTTTACTGTTTTACTTCATCTGGTTCGCTGTATTCCTTGTATGTTTCTTTACAATGCATGTTGGATATAAATTTTCTTGAAGTGTGGCCTCCAGCTGGTTTATCAAGTGGATGACCACTGCATTTAATCTAATTGTTATTATATTATATCTCAGGTTTTACTTCCATTTTTTTCACTTTTTCCCTGGTCCCATGGTTAAGATGCTGAGTGAACATATTCAAAGGAAAAAGTCCTGAAATCTATAATCTAGCTAGGTTGGGTTTTATCTGTTAACAAACTAGTAACTATTTTATGGATTATTATATGCTAGTAAACATGATGGTTCTGCACTTTGTTTTACTTTATGAGCTCTATGTTTCTGACTGAATTAATGCCTTTTGCTATATTGATTCATGCATAAGCATTGGTTAGCTATTAAGAAATGTTACAAAATTATGTTAAAACCTCTCTTTTTGCACTGGAAATACAATATCTTGCTAATAGCGAGTTTGCCACTCTTTACTGGTATCATTTTTCTTGTTACAATCCCCCTTCCGTAGTGCTACCCCAAGGGTTGATTGTGAGAGGTCATAATGAAATGGGATGTTGAATTTGTTTGGAAAAGTATAATTAATTGAATGGTTATTTCAATAAGATGCTAACAGGGAGGCAAAAATCTTTATCATTTTACCTTGGGATTGTGGAATGAAGTGTTTATGTTTAGGTTGACTACATGCTGCTGCTGCGTATAAGCTTGATGAGAGGTGAAACCTATATGTAGTTATGTACCATTACTCGTTTTTTTGATGAATTTATAAACACAATATTTCGCATGCATGAACAGCATGGGACACAGCCTATTTTTAATGGAGCTTCAAGTGGAGAAGCTTAGGATGTTGAATGACTTTTAGCTAGAGTAGTAAGTGGATTTAAATTGTTTTAGTAATTTGATGGAATGGCTTTTATCCATCTGGGGAACTCTGATTCTGTTAGGTGGTGTCCGCATTACTCATTTCAGAAGATTAATCTGCTGATAATATTAAAACTGTTTTATGCTCTGCCTACCTTGCTGGAAGTTAGGTGTAATATGAATGGGGCAAAGACACAGCATGCTAATATTACGATGATATTTGAGTATGTTATGGTGCTGATGTGGTTAAGTTTGCATTGGTGCAATATAGGATATTTAATCAAAGAATTATCTTGCATTGCATTAAGATGACATTTCTCAAGTTGTTAACATCGCTGTGAATGTGAAAATGTTGCAAATTTGATGGAACAGTTTTTAGGCTAGGTTCATTTTTGATATATCTGGCACAAATAACATCCTGATATAATCCTTGCTTTGAGAATCACTTTGAATTCTTTCTCAGGCAACAGCAAGGGGACGAAACACCTATGGTGTGGGAAATGCTCCTCTATATCTATATCCTGTACTCTCCAGATTGGCACTATCGTAGTACAATGCCCACATTTTTGTTCCTCTATGGTGCAGTATTTGCTATTGCACATTCACAACTTCGGTTCGATATTGGTTTTAAGGTGCACTACGCTCTGCTTTGTCTTCTTTGCATTCCTAGGATGTACAAATATTACATTCACACAGAAGACAAATCGGCAAAGCGGCTTGCAAAGTTTTATGTGGCCACTCTTTCAATTGGGAGTTTGTGCTGGCTAGCTGACCGTTTGTTATGCAAAGACATCTCACGCTGGTACTTCAATCCGCAGGGTCATGCCTGGTGGCATGTTTTTATGGGTTTCAATTCATACTTTGCCAATACATTCCTGATGTACTGCCGTGCTCAACAACGAGGGTGGGACCCGAAAGTAAAGCACTTTTTGGGCCTACTCCCCTATGTGAAGATTCAAAAACCAAAAACCCAGTAGAATTGAAGGTAACTTGAGCATCACTTGTGTGAAAAGTGAGCGCATGTCTTAGTGCTAGTGCTGTTTGGCAAACGCAAGTTGTCATTATTCATTTTTGTCTTTTCCATTTGAAGAATGTGATGTAAATGATTTTTTTTTTTTTTTCTATTTTGGTTGGTTGATAGTGGTTAAATTTTGACTGTAAAATTAGCAATTTGATGGTGTAGCATATTTTATACACACCCACTGAAGAGATTACCTGGACTAGATATAATTTATTGAATTTCTTGTCTTTGATTCTCTTTCTGGTGGAGAATCTATCTATATTATATTATTAGCTGTCATGCAATGACGCGAAGGGATTTTAGGTTGATTTGTTGGCACCTTTCTGTCTCGTTTTATGCTTGAGGTAACGTTAATACGCTTCCCTGTGTTGATCTGAAATGTGCGCTAAAATGCATGTTCAGCCTTCCTCGTACAAAATGATGAGAGGTGCGTGCTTCGTGCATATTTACTTCATTGGACTAGATGTGATGTGCTGTTTCATTTTACTTGGGGCTGTTAGTGGGTCGGATTCAGATTGAGTTATATGATAAGTATGAATTCGAATTTGATTATAATATGTCATACTCAAATCCTATTTTAGATCTTATAGGATTTGTGGTTGGTATTGTTATATCTGAATTCAAATAAATGTTGGATTTTCAAAAAAAGATTCTAATTTGAATGCTCTCAAATCATCATATATTTGTTATTTTTTTTTGAAAATTTAGTAGAATTCAAATACAAAACAATCATATATTTAAAAAAATTATCATATATTTGTAATTTTTTTATAAATTTAATAGAATCTAAATACAAAACATCCGTCCTTAGAAATGCATATTCATGATATATTAATGAATAGAATTTTTAAGTTTATTGATCATTTAATTTTTTAAAAAAGCACATGATTTAATATATTGTATCGGAGTTTATTATTTTTTTCATTCAAAAACTCAATTTGGCATCATTACATGTTCCTATGTATACATGTGTATAATGCTATATATACGGATTTTGATTATTAGTAGATTGGATTGAGCTAAATTCATTTTCGTTTCATTTATTTGAATTATTAATTTTTTTAATCGATCATATCCGCTGAATTTTTAATCTGTTAAATATTTTAAATAATCAAATCGAATTCGCATTAAAATTTGCTCCATTGAAAGTCCCAATTTCACCTAATAAGATGTTTGCGGTGATGGACTTAGGACTGGTGCAATTTAATGGTCTGATGGGAAAAAACCCCATTTTTGTGGACAAATAATTACATCAGTTGGGGGTCTGATTTACAATCCAAATTGGGCCAAACCAAGAGAACACTTCTTCACCAAGTGTGGATATGGAGACACTGTTGTGGGCATTGGAGGTGGTGGAACTATTGGGCGGCGATGGTGGTGGCATCCAGCAGCTCTGCCACGGCTGTCGCATTTGATACACACAAAAAAGACAACTGGAGAAAGGGAAGAGTGGTAAACAAAAAATGAAAATGATGATGTTACGATGCCTTAAAATTGAGAGTATAAAATAAACAGCGGGAGGATTTGCGTGGTCTAATTAAATTTGGGCTATAATTATGGGTGTAGGCAATGCAATTTTGATTACTAATTGAAAGAATTTGATCAAGATATTGAAAAACACTTCCATGAGTTTTACTCAAATCATATCCTGAACTGAAGGGATACTCAATACTTATAAGGGTAAACAAGATGAAACAATGAATAAGATTGTGATCTAGTCACAACTTGAACCATATTTTAATCAAATTAGAACATTAACCCCAACAAATTAAGATACACTACCCAATTGATTATTGAGACACAATACAATAAATCTTTATTTTGATTCAATATGTTCAAGCTACAAAATAAGACTTCAATAAAAGATAAGAAAAAGTAAACCACCTCTCCACCTTTGAAAGACATTTAAATGGAACAATATCTGTGACAATGTAGGCGAGATTATCTTACGCAACTACTAGTCTAACATCTTCACCTTCAGATAAATCCTCAAATCATATAGAAGTTTCGAACATACAATATCCTTTAGTTATTTCAAAATTTCCTTAACAACTTGTCAATGTTTATTTATAGAGTTCTCAAGGTGACCCATAAGCCAACTCACCATACTGACAACTGATATACCTAATTCAATACACACTTATGAAACTCATTTATTAGAATGTGTTCTCCATCTCTCTACAAAACTCAAAACTCACAAGAGACAACAACTAGAAACGTGCAATTGAATTTGTGGAATTGCTCTTATGATGACTTTCTAGTCGGATACATTTACAAACAACTGAATTTGCACAACCATCTTCATGTTGATTTTCTCATATGATTAGTTATCAAGGGTCATTCCTTTCCCCCAACATGATATTCCAAATCAATCGCTATCAAAATTGCTACTACCCTCTTTTTTTTTTTTTTTATAAAGAAAGCCTCTCAATTCGTGTTTATGGGCATCATCCCCAGCGTAAAAAGTTAACGAACATTGCCAAGTGGCTTGTAGCCCACTGGCATAAATCTCCCACATAATGTGGGAGGTCAGGAGTTCGAACCCAAACGGGCTCCTGATGTGTGCGTGTGTATAAATAAAAAAAAAAAAAAAAGTTAACGAACATTCACCTTGAGTTCTCATTGCTACGGGGACGCGGACACTCTGATGCTTTTCTCCACTCAATCGATCATATGCTTGTATTAATTTAAATACTCCATTTTTTTCTTGGTCACATCTAGTTCTTCCCCCCCCCTTCGCATACAAATTATGACTACAGGATGCTGCCTATTTGTACATGCTAAAGAATAATCAAGAGACTTCATATTAAAGACTTACCAATACCATGATCAAGATTTTGACTTTTTAGAAAATAAGCCCTGATCATCTGGAATTACATACTTTTCCTAGCAAATTTAAATAATTAATATTTTCAAAATGAAAATTAACTTTTCATATTTGTGTCAAGCATTCAACTTATGAAATCAATTGTGTAAGTGAAATGATTCGAAGTTAGAGTTTGTATCAACAATGGCCTCCAATATCTTGCTATTAAAAAATTAAGTATCCGCTATGGATAAATTATTACGAAATCAATCTATAGTTGTAGCTACGAATTATAACTACAAATTTCTGAATATGATTTTTAAAAATGACAAGAAAAATAAAATACTACCTATTAATCTATAGCCATGTTCATTTTAAGTGCAATAGGTTAATTCCACATTAGATGTGACAAATTAATATAAATATAATGATAAATTATAAATTACGAATTGACTGTAGTGAGAATTATGTTCAAGAACATTTACTTTGAATTTCGCTACGTCAATTTTGTAGCTCGAGCTACGAATTTTTGACATCAACTACAAATTAATTGTAATTGATGGACTACTTTTTCGCAGTGTCTTCTTGACTAATTCACATTCTTCAACCTCATTTTTCTCTTTCTTCTTTTCCTTAGTTTGCTTTTTGCTCATCCTCCAATATCAAGCTTCGCTGCTCTTTCCTCCAGCTGCACAACGCCACAAGAACTACAATTCATTAAGCAGTGTTTTATTTCTAGTACATGTCACCATCTCAAGAGCAACAAAATAAAATTAACCAAAAAGGAAGGGGGAAAATAGAAGGAATAGAGGATGTCCGATAGACGGAGAATGAGCTATTAAAAAGATAAAATTAGATTTCAACTGAGATGCCTCATCTCAGGCACCATTGGCTATATGACAAACAACTCGAAGATTGCAAATAATTTTACTTGCATGCATAAGTGGAAGGGATAAATAGTGCGATGATCATGAAAGTAATAAAGACTTTGTTCACATCTATAGGTATTTCATTAGATTTAAGGGAATCAAATGTTTAAATCCATGGACGTAGGGTTCGGTGTATGTGTTTTATTTATCATGTATTTTCAACTTACAAAGCATTTATATCATGAAAGCCATAATTGTTTTACATTTAAAAACCCATACTAATCACCTTTGATGTTCAAAATCTGGTCTCTCACTTTTTTTTACAATTGTGTTTTATTGAAAACATTTCCCTATTAGCTTCTCTAAAGAAGCATAATACAGCAGAACAAGCACATGCCAAAAGTTCAAGTAAACTCCGCAAGTCCTAACCATAAAACAGGTAAACATGATTTCTCTTTGCTTATTTTCTGTGCACAAGTTTAGCATTTAGTTATTCAAGTATCAAATTGTTACAAATAAAAAGTTTCAGGTCCAAATTAATACTAGAACAAAAGGCTTTAAGAGCCAAAAGAAAATCTTACCCAAGGTCTATCATATTAGGCATTAAATGCCAAGATGAAAAATAGCGTATACATATATTTGGTAAATTTTCACTTGTATACCATCATCTGTACATTGGTCAACTGTTCCTATCGAGCCATCTATACTCAAATCAGTATTGGCCAAGGTACAAAAAATAAGATCTCACCTACAAAGAACGGCAATGGATATACGAAACTGTTGGCATGATTGCTCACCTCAAAAAGGAACCACATTTCAAATTACTATTAGTCTTTTTAGTATCATCGCCAGTTTAAACAGATCAACAGTTATACTACTTAGCAGAACTCCCTACTGTCTTGGCACAACAACCGCTAACTTCAGATTACCAAGCTGGCACAATCTTGCCAGATTTTTGTACATTGTGATCCTTGCCATGTTGTTATCTGCTAAAACAACATGTGCAATGCTGAAAGATTCACCTTTCTCAACGGCAAATTGCCACTCTCTCATTGATATAAGAAACCAATTCTTTCTTGCAGATTTTGTTGCTTTAACTTCAATATATTCCCTACTATTTTCATCGCTTCCTAAGACAATATCATAAGGCAGTCCAGTTTCATTATTTTCATTAACCCATTTCACAGGCACCTTGTCTACCTTCTCTGTGAAATATTTGAAAGCTACGAACTCCCCCAGTCTCCCTGTAAGCAATGCCTGATGTGCCAATACCTGATCACTCTCACTACAATTTGATGAAACAAAGTTCGCGCTATCAGGTGCAACAAGATCAACAGAATCAAGAATTACGTTCATGCTAGAAGCAACCAAGTTGCCTGAAACATTTGTCTGGGATTCCGAAAGTTCTGCTTCAAGTAAAGCTGCTCCTTGAGTGATTGCTGTTGGATCAACCTCAAAATTAAAGTCACCGCTGATATCAGTTGGGGATATATTGGTTTGTTTAAGATCTATTTCTGCAAAATTCCCCTCTATGCTATGCAAGCTGCTGGGTCCTGGTTTTTTCAACCCAAGTGCACTGACAGAATTGAAACCAGGGGCAGTTTTCCAATCAACTGGTGGCCAGTTTGAGTTGACGGCGGTTCTCCTCTTCAACCCTGAAGAATTCAGTTCATTGATGTTTGGAGAAAGACGATTTACTACCAGTGTATCATTGCTCTCCATTGACAATGAGACAGATTGAAGGGCCCAACTACATTCCTCAGCAGGGAGTTTTGGCACTTTCTGGCTGTTCAAAATGAAAAATTCTGTTTGCTCCTCAGTTGCACCTGATTCCGCCATGATTGTGATCATGTGAAGGAAATTTGCGAAGTGCAATTCTGGAGTTCCACTGTATAGTAAACGAGAAAACTCCAAGAATATTGAGTGTGGATTTAATTCCCGACTGCAGTATAAGATGTTGTCCTGCAAATATAGACCAGAGAAATGAGGTTACAGTGGAAAATGATGTCAATAAGGGCCTCATGAACAAGGATGCTGCTAGTGTTAAGTACCTGCAGAAGGCAATCACACCCATGTCTTTTCTTTGATGTAATCTCACATCTCCTTATAACATTCCGGTAGAACAACTTTTCCACAACAACAATCTTCAAATCCCTAAGTTTCTCAAAACCAGACTGCTTGAGTTGAAAGTATTTGTCAGGATGTGCATTATAGAAGTAGCGTTGAGCATAAGGAAGAACCCAATTCACCAGAGAAAAAATGAAACTAGAGTCTGCTGGACCATAATAAATTGCTTCACGAGTTACAAGCTGCCAAAGAAAGGAGGCCGCAATTGTTAAGGATACGTGAAGAAATTCACACTTCTAGTTTATGGTCGACACAGATTTAAGGGGGCAGATGTATCCAATTAGTTTTTGTTTTATCTTACTGACTTGCTAGCAATAAATTTGGAGTTAAGAAGAGCTTAGGAGGTATTTAGTGCACCTAATTGATGACCAACTAGAAAAATTACAAAAGGAGTCCATATAGTACTTATATTTAACTAGTTAGTTTCCTGGGTGTTGCAACAGGCCACAATTAACTTCTCGAAACAAATTCATCATAACTCTATCAAGTTGGACTGCATCATTGTCAAACTTATTATTGTCTGAATATACATGTGAAAACTAATGAGAATTGTCAACTATACGCCAGATAGTGAATTTGGAAATGATAACTACATAATAAAGGAGCATTAGCTGATTATGTGTCAACATCAGCATGTGAATTCACTTCACAAAGATACCACCCTATATGTAGTCTACATCCGCAGAACATAATTGACATGAAAAAATAAAACTAATCTTTTAATAAGAGGTTATGAAGAAAATCAGGAGTTCCGAATTAAACCTACAAACTAATAATATAATTACACACTTATTACTAGTCATTGAACTAGATCAAAGTCATCAACCAATAAGGATGTTTGTCTTTTCTTTTTGTATGATACTTGCAGGAAGTGTTTGATCCCAGTGGAAACAGTTATGAAATGTTACGATCTTACAAAATTTAAAAACAATTATATTATTCTCAAAAATTATAGTAAAATTTTCAAAAAATTTCCAGTGTTAAACATTATGCATATATACTTCCTCTATCCCATAAAGGATACAATGGTGGACGTTTTCAATAAAATATTATAAGTAAGACTTGTACCCTTTTCTTCCAACGCTACCATTATTTTATTGAAAAGTTCAAAACCAAATCAAGTCTCTGACTGCCATGAAATGAACTCCTAAAATAATGCATGAATGGGGTCTTTTTGGCTTCTTCCATATCAAGATGATTGCAAATGGTGACAAAAATAGTATTTTCTCATTATATTTAAATTTCAGGGCATAATGGACATTAAAATAAACCATCACTGAATTTGTTGTATTTGAGAAGTATATAGAGACAAATAGAGATAAAATTAAGAAATCCATTCAAGGAGGGAGCATTATTATTTTATTAGAGTCACCTATATTTTGACTATCTTATATAAACACCTTATCTAGTAAATAGGTTTTCATGCAAAAGAAAGTGTAGCAATATGGACTCATAGAAAGTTGAACAAAGAAAATACAGAAATTAAGCAGTTATTGAAGATAATTTATTTTGCTACCATAAATTTGTGTCAGTCTCTACCTTGATGAGGATGCAAGAATAGGTTATTCTTGGCTTCTAAAAGAAGCTAAGTAAGCCTAAAAAATAGCAGATTAAGGCAAGTAAGCATGTAATTTGATAGTGAATATATTCTTTTCTTATCATGCAAATTTTTTTAAAAAAATCATCAAACCACTAACTAAATCTTTATAGTTGAGAACTTATGCTACTTAATAAAACATGCATAAATGCATAGAGTACATTTGTGCTGCCAAAGATCCAAGCTCAATTGGCTCTTTGAAGAATTTCAGTAAATGAAGAGAATACATTAGGAGTGCAAATTAGTCAAGACCATTTGAAAATATTAAGGCCTGAGAGCTCATTTTAAAATGGGAGCCCAAGCTCATTTGCCAAGGATTTAATTATGGTACTTGAATTAGTTTGAATTTAAGTTTTTAATTGTTTTAAATATATATAATATTGTAAAACAAAACTGTAATTTAAAATATTTATTATTTTTGGTACACTCTGAGAAGCTACAATTCTATAAAATTATCATTAGCTATATATAATTATATAATTACCATTATTATCATTAACATTACTATTATTATTAGTGTTCTTACTATTTACTAGCCAACTTCTAAGAAAGTTATAACTGATTACGTAACTCAAAAAATATGACTAAAAAATAAAAATAAAATCTTCAGAAACAGCAAGAGCATTGTTAACACTTATTTTTGAGCTCCAATTCAAATCGAGCCTCAATCAAGCCAACTAACTAGCTTGTGAGTCGATTCAACTCATTTTACATCTCTAGCAAACAAAGACACCCACATGGAACATAGGGATTTTGAGCTTGAAGAAATGGTGAAATGAGATACATAATAATCATCACAGGTAAGGAGGGAAATAGCACAAGGGGCAAGATGAGACAAATTGGTATGAAATCATAAAGAGGAAAACAAATGGCAAAAAGAAACTTTGAAATTACAAGATTAAATTATAAATGCAATTGAAATCAAAATATAAGAACTCATAATTTATTTTGAGTAGTGAAGTGTGAGGGAATTCAGAGAAATAAAACAGTCTGTTAATATACAATAAATTAATCTAGGAATCCGTGGAGAACTTAAAGTAACTTCTTATGGTCCAAATGGCCATAAAGAATAAATATAGATGTATCATGTATGGAAAGAGATTAGTTCAAATGGTCACAAAAATAAATGTAGATGTTTTTAGAAAGAAATAATTGAGGAAACATATTTGCATATTATACAAAAATACGTCCTAGAAATCAACACCATTCTTTGACATATGCCTATTTTACACATCATTATATACATAAGATAATAAAAAATTATCTCCATAATATTATATGTATAAAAGCGAAAGGATACAATTAAAAAATTTTAGACAACATCATAAAAGGTATATGCTATACCAATAATAAAATTGTAGTATTGAAATGTAAACATGACAAATATATGACATAGAAATTATGGTCAAATGATTTGATCAATCAAAATATATGAAGTAAAATTTGCTTATATGCCATTATACTTTATATAGAATATGTAGAATATGTGTTATACTAGCTGTACAAAGAGATACAAAGGTAAAAATAGAGGTAAATATATTTTATTTACTGGAAATAAAGAAATAGGGTTGGAACAGATATTTTTATGATGGAATCCCAAAAGGTAATAATACCGATAAATATAATTACAAAAATTATTAAAGCTGTCTTACAAAATAAATTAATTTAAAGCCCCAAAACTTATGCACTAACCAACTGAATCTATTAATCAAAATATTACAACTAACACAGTATATGTCCTTTCAAAAATATATGAACATGAGGCATTAAAAGTTTTATATGCAACAACCAGCTATAATAATGTAAAAAACATAACAAAGTTAACTATCAGATATAAATAACACAAACAATTTGTCAGGTTAAAATTAGGTCCACTGCACATTAAAGAAATTAATTGCATGTATTGTGGGTGTATTTATAAGAAAACAATGCATTGTTTTACATACATGTATATAAATTAGGCTACTTTGGTAACAAAATGCAAACAATATAGATGTGGATTATATCATATTCAGTAATTAAATAGACTAAGATGTATGAAAAAAACATGAAATATTTATTATTACAATTCAAATTGAAGAAATACTCAATTTGATGAGTTGGTTTGAGAAAAGCAAAATAGAATAAATATAGAAAAAATATAAACAAGAAGTTAGGCATCAATTGAAACAAAATTCCAAATTAGAATTATTGCTTTTCACTTGTAGAAAACATTAATCACAACATCAAACAAGCAAATTCCAAATAAAAATAATTTGAATGGGGATATCTTTTATTGGAATAATAGGATCTATAACAAAATATAAAAGTTATCAGAGACACCAGAAAAGTGGAAATAACTTAAAACAGCTTAAATTCAAGGTTATTTACAAAAATTATCAAAAGAAAAAAGTTATTACCAAAGTTAGCAGTTTAGACTAATCATGCTAATTCATGGAAATTTATGATTGAACAATTATTGAACAACATAGATTATACAAATATGCATTAATTAGATTATTAACTATAATAAGATAATCAATAAAGATGGTTCATTGTAATATTGCTTCGAACTTCTTGATACTAAAAATTAAATTGCCACAATAAAGATAAATTTGAATGGAGATATTTTCTGCATGGCACCAGAAGAAATGTAACAAAATACCAAAATCAACAAAGAGATTCAGATATAACTTCAAATTTAATGTATCAGTGTTAAAATGCAGAAGACAACCCATAAATTAGATTCATTATTGAAATAGATGGTAATGTAACTAGTAATGAGAATCAAAACATTATTTAAACTGCAAAAATACAAATTGTGATTACTCATTGGTGACATTAACCAAAACAAATATCTTATTGAAGAAAAATCACTTGACCAATGTCAAAGCCCACAGCTTTAGAAGTGAACCATGACAAGTTTTATGTATTATAAATTTACAGTATAATAACTTAACATGGTCACAAGTTCAACCTTGCGGATTCTTCCCTAGTCCATAAATATGGGATAGTACCAGTGCCATGGACAAAAGGACAGACGCTAATAAAGTTGGTATAATGTATGCACAGAACAAGTTCCAACAGCCAGAACTCATCTTGGGTAGAGAGGAGCAGCAAATTAAATCTCAGACAACATGATGCAAAGGTCAAAGGTTCATACAGTGAAATATTGGTCATTCTATCACTCGCTGCAGCGAACTTCTTTATTGTATTTCCAAATTGTCAAACACTTGAGATGCATAGACAGTAAGGTGTGTGTAACAAAAATCAGGTGGGATTATAGAAGAATTTTTCTAGACAAGGAGCTAATATCAATGTCTCCATGTGGTACCAATTTTTCATGGAATAAAATAACAACTGAGACCATAACTTGCATGCACACCAGAACAAAATGTATATATGCATGTGTATACATATCCATTCATCTGTCTATTTACATATACAGAGAGAGAGAAGAGGGGGGGAGGGGGGCAGAGAGAGACAGAGAGAACCTCAGAGAGGGCAGGAATTCCTAGTCTTTGTATGATGGTCAACATCTTTGTCCGAAGCATCTGATTTTCTTCATCAGTAGATTCCCCAAAATACAGGAACTCAACACCTTCAAGGTGTCTAAATTCCCTTCCTAAATTATCATCGTCACACCAACAAATTAGACCAAATGACGCATGTAGAGAAACCCATTTATCTTGTCTAGTAGGAAGCACAGCATATTCTTTTTTCAAGAGACTTTCTTTCAGGTACTCCACATCTTCAAAACTTAGCAATCCAGATTTCAGTGCCTCACCCCACTTTAAGAACACCTCAAACACCTATAATATAATTTAAACATAAACCAAACAGCATTCACATTAATAACACTTCAAAAATCCTAAATATAATTTAAACATAAACAACAGTATCAGTATCAGTCAATATGCCAAGAGAGAATGTGATTCAATTCAAAGTCGTTTACCTTCTTTGCTGCCTGATGAGGTAAAACGATAGTAGATATCTGTAGCAAAATCTGGAGGTAGCTGCAGAAAGGAGGACTTTCATCCACTCCACACTCATTCACAAAGAAATTATGAAGGTTTGGGTACAGGTTATATAACATTTTTCTGTGGGGACTACTTGCTATGCTTGTAGCACATTCAGGATGAACCGACTTTATTTGGTCGACTGAACCAATAGCGTCATGCCAATACACTTCCTGAGGAGACAAAAGTGCACCACTTACAGCATCCTCATGTGAATAGTTAGATGTATATGGCACAAATATAAAAGGTCCTGAATGTAATTCCTCTATAACTTTCTTCTTTGAAAGAGCCATTCCCTTCCAGAGGAATGTGTAGAAGTTGGACATTTGTGACATGCTGGCAAGACAAACAAAATATCATTTAGATATGCCTGCCACCCTGAGGTTTCAAAGAAAATGAAGGCATAAAATCCTGTAGTAAAGGACTGACACAAGCGAATCAACAAAACCAATATTAGCACAAAAGTCACAGTTTATCTAATCAAAAAGCAGAACAATATTCAAAAGAAGTAAGCAAAGAGTCCAAGAAAGATGGTACCATCGATCCAAAACTGCCATGCAACAAAGTCAGTACTAGAAATATTCAAAAAAATTTCAATCCTGTTACAGTTTAAGTGCCCAGCAGCCCAGTCAAAGTGGTACATAGATGAATGGGAAAAGGTAAAGCAACGATAATGGTAGCTAATGAACAGTTTGACAATAATAAAATACCTGCAACTTGCTCTAACAAAGGCAGAATGAATGAGAACACATTATTCAAGGGCTCAGCAAGAGCACTTTTCTTTTATCCTTGCCTAACTTGTAAGTTTTCTTGCAAGATGATGCAGAAAGAAAGCAGGGGAAGGAATTATATTCACATGCATACCATGACCAATGGCTGACATTACCAAGGGAGAAAGTATGCGTAACGAATGGCCTCAGCATCAAATGGAAATATACTGAGCCCATATATGACTAATAGGTCTGCTAATACTCTTTAAAGACCAACAGATTAACTTTGTTGGATTTCCATAATAAAGCCAGCTGTTCTATGTATTTTCCTCAAGTTTAGGATTCAGCTTGATCAAATCTTCTCTGACAATTTTGTAGACCATGCCTTTCAGGAATATGCTAGCTAGTTAACTATTTTATGAGACAAAATAATCATCAAAATTTCACCATCATATTCCCAGTTATGCGCCGATCGTGAAATTAACTCGAAGTATCATCTCTAAGCATTGAACGCAGATAGGTCTATTAAGCAGATAATTACCTAAATTGATTGTCAATCATTTCTTCCAAAAATAATAGAGACATGACAGAAAAATTAACTAAGTTACCAAGAATGGGCAAAAACATCTGATGCATGCAGAAAGAAAGAACTCATTTCTGATTTATCCTGTCGAGTAAAGTTTTGAAAATAATTCATCTCAATAAATTAAGTACAGTTATCGGGAAAGAAAAAATTACCTAGCCTTGAAAGGAGATTCAGATCTTCTCCAAAGATTAAGAACAGATAGAGCATCATCAAGAGTAACTTGAGTTTTTAAACCAATATCAGCTAGCAACTTTTCACTTCTCAGCTGTTTCAAATGGAAAGAGGTTCATTATTCACTTTAAAGCAAATATTGAAATATATATATACATACACATTTACACATGTCTGGCAAATCCTTAATGTACAAAAGATAATGAATGACTGAATTGTTAATATATTAGATCCACCATCTTAAAATCAATTGAGAAGTGAGATTAAAGATTTCTCAAACTGTGTCCAAGAGATTAAATAACCATATCTTGCCTATACAATAACCATCACAGACACTTAGCATGATGGGAACACTCCAGATATGATAAAATAATGTTCATACAACACATATGACAAATTTTACTATTGGGGTCTTTCTCAAATAAAGTTTTCCTGATAGTTCAATTCTAAATTTGATCTACAGACGGAAGTCAAGCATTGAGTTACAGCAGATAAAAAGGTAACAGGAGAGTTCACGCACACAACTACACAGTCCCATCATCCTCATATGTGAAGCAATTCAAACTGACACTAATATTTAGGATAACGCTGAAAATGAAGGTACTTGAGAAACTTCCTCCTTGTTCAAAATAAAGGCCAAAAGACCTTTGTCAAAATCATGCATTATAAATTGTTATGAAAGAAAATAACTATGTTGTCAACATAACATAGGACAACCTCAGAGGATATGAGAGTACTCAAACCTTCGTGATGGGAGAAATAAGAAAAAGGCCTCTTCTTGAGCCTGATTTGCAATACTGTTTCAAGTTAGGTTCTTTAAGGAAATTAAAATAAAAGATACAGAAGACCTGATTATTAAGAGAAGGAAAAGGAAACACACAATGTAATTCATGAAGTTACCAGCTGAAAAACTCTGACAGATTCCTTGCATGACTTATAGGTGAAAACATATTTGATTATGAAAGTGTATTTGAACTGTAAACAATTATTGACTCAACAAAATAGAAGACTGTAATGTGACTTCATACAAAATACAATTAACTCTCAAATGTGTTTGAACCAAAGGTTGGCAAATTCTAAAATTAAGTACTTAGTAGACCAATCTCTTCAAACCTTCTACCCAATGCGCCAATGGTCATGCCAAGTGAAGGAGGAATCTAATAAAATAATACAAATGGGGAAGAAGGAAACGACAATAGTTCAAGAATGGAGACGGAGAGAAGGTGTTTTTTTTCCTTTTGGGGGGTGGGGGGTGGGGCCTAAGACCTGCAACAAGACTGAAAGAAAAGGTCCAGAGATATAATAATCAGACTAACCTTGGGAATAGTATAAGGGGCACTAACACCAAGAACTGAGTTTACTGCCACACAATCATGGAACAAATCTTTAGGATAATGAAGACTGTGGTTGACATTTGACACCATCCACCGGAAATCTTGGAGGATGCTTGTAAGCGATGATTTAAACGGTTTGCTTTCCCCAGTCGAATCAATGCAATAACCAGTAAGCTTATCGCTGAAATAGTTATCCCACAGTTTATCAAGAATCTCCAAGAGGTATTTCGACTTTTCCCCATCATTTTTTGAAGATATCCAGGAAAGTAAGTGAAACAACTCTTCAGATTCCCAATTTTTAGCAACTGAATCAGTGGACATCAAGTCTTCGCCACACGCTAAATTCTCAAAATTAGCATGAGCAATACCCTGAATTCTCTTCTCGACTTGAACTACCTGAACAAAATCAGTTACTCCAATTTCCTGGAAAAAATTCCTCCACTTCAACACTCCAGATATATATTTGGTGATTGGATGCTTCATGTATGCATTGTCGATTTCATGCCATTTCATATCAAGGCCACTAATCAGCTTACTGACATCAACAGGATTTCCAAACTCCTGATTAAAATGGATAGGTACCTCTTTAGATCTTTTATAGCCATAATTTGTTAGAATCAGAGCCTTCTCATGCAACTCGGCAATAATACTACCCCTTCCTATGTTACAGGTAGTACAACTCGACTGCAAGTGAAACATTGCAAAGGCTAGGTACTCTATCATCAATTCTTCCTGCCCTGCTGCACTTTTATCATCAGATATAGCTGGTAAGATATGCACCTTTACAATGTCATGAGCAGACAACTGCTGGACACCGACTTTATAGAGCATCCTTGTAACATTGTCCACAATACTAGTGCCAGAGCATGAGCACGCAATGGAGGCAGCTGCAGCTAAAAGGTCAGGACTTACAATTCGCAGTTTAGCATACAATTTTGGGAAAGCTTTGAGAAGACATTCATCACTAATACCCTGGCCTACCTCTTCAGAATGAAACCAAATTGTGTCCTCATCCAGTGAGCCATATGTACCATCTAAAAGAGGGATAAATGGAGTTTTCTGAAGTTTAAGTATAAAATCAGATTCAGATTCAAAACTTGGGGAAGTTTGCATAAAATACTGAGATGACATCACATAGATGGTGCTGAGCCAAGAAGATAACCAACTCATTCCCATTGACTTTAAACCATTATCCGAATGGCAAAGTGAAGAAATAATCCTTAGTAAGATTTGTGGTCCGTAATCCTCTACACCCAAAGCCTTTGCTAATGAATCTGAGAGTGCTATATCTTTATTCAAGAACCCAAGGCCAAGGTGCTCGTGAATCAAACTATCAGATAACAGAGAACGAGTTTGGTCAGTCCAATTTCTCAGGACATTGCAAGGAGGAACCCATTTTCTTTCATCACCCTCCAGAACCAAGCAGTTTGACATGCGTAATTTAGAAATTATCATACGTGGCAGGCTAGAGAAGAATCCATGCACTTCACCCACAAGAGGAACAAAACTCATAAATATTGTAATAGCTTTTCCTGGATTTCCCCTATAACAAGGAAGATCACAAAATAACCTCTCAGCACTAACAAACAAATGAGGGAATTCTGACAATAACCACTGGTTCCATGGACTATTTCCATCAACTTCTTCCCTGGAAGAAGGCAAAACAAAATCACCTTGGAGAATAAACTTAAGGCCATATGTTCTCAGAGGAAGAAACGAAAAGACAGGCTGTTGGTTCAGAATTGGGATATATCCTCCACCAATCTCCTGTAATGTAAATGCTATAGATATTTCTGTTGTTTGCACATCAGAACGAATGACATCATTCTTTAATTTCTGGGATACTACAAACCAAGTCATTTTCTCGTTTCCAAGTGAAACCTCTACTATGCCATCACCCATGCCTTTTTTCCTCATAACAATGAGCGAATCATCCAGTACGTTTCTAAACTTTATGCATTGAAGACGGTGCAGAAACAGCAGCAAAGATGGGTGAAGATCTGAGAACATGGATAAAATGTTGTTCACAGCAAAGCCTTCCGGCAGGCTTGATCTAAAAGGAAGCACAATGCATGTGTTCCAAGAGTTTTGATCCATGCAATCAGCATCTGTAGATGCCAATCTTGCGTACAAGTCAATATCACAGGGGGGAACAACTGTAGGTAGAACAAAACCAATCTGGCCTTGAGTAATGTCGAATTTAATATGAAACCCGTTGGAATGTATTTCTGGAGTATCAGTAACCTGGGATGAGAAAAAATAAATAAAAAAAATTTAAAAAAATAATTATATATTGGTTACAGCATACTGAAAACTATGGATTCATAGAACTTGAGTAATCAACAAGTGACATTTAGATTGGGTAGACACCACTCCAGTGACAATTTCTGTTAACAGTTTTTATGTAACCAAAGACAAAAAACACTGATATTATACTATGCGTTATGAGGCCTCGAATATGTACAGACTAAATTTAACATAAATGGCTCTACCAGAGTGACATCCGTCTAGTCCATAGCACAATCTCTTAGTCCATTCTTTTCTCAATCTTCAAGCTTTCCCAAGTAGTAGTTCAGAACTATTATGTTAGAGCCACAAGATTTACCAAAATTCCAGAAAATAATGCTGCGTACAGGTGCCATGGAAGGAGATGCTCATGGTGTATGTAATATGTAAAATAAGGGTGCTTACTCCTAGCTTAAAGCCTACCAAGAAAACAATTGTTGAATTTGGTCCCATAAAGGAATCCATTTGCAAAACAGAAGGATAATCAATGTAAACTGTTAAAGGATTATGTTAAATTTGTTTTACATACAATGAAATGCATTGAAGAAATTGAGCCCATAGTTGGGATTATCAAACTTATTAAGATATCTTTTGGCTGCTTTATAGCTGGAAGGGATAATCATGCACATCATTATACGATAAGTAAAAATTGGCCCTTTTTTCCTTTGATGTTGACAACTTTATTATGATCCCTCACCATCTTATTAAGTTATCATGTAATGCAGAAAGGTTACTTCCAAAACAAAAGAAATGCCTTTTAGCGGTACCCGGAATACTGATTTGAAGCCAATGCCTTTCTTCCCAATGTATCCAGCATTATGACCCTTTTTTGTTGAATTTCCAACATCACAAAGTGCTCTGACGTTATTCGCCAAAAAACCTTGCTCATTGTTTAGCACAATAATGCTTTTTTCCTGAAGAATGAATACTAGAGTGGGTTCCACATTTTTGTGGTAGATATTATCATCAGCATTTTGTACCTGTAAGCAAATGCCAGAACAAAATGTGGAAGTTAGAATAATAATATGAAATGCATTTAAAAATTACAATCAGAATAAGATTGACATTCAGAAAACAATGTCAAGCAAATACTGTCCCAGACTAACTTGAGGTTCAGCTACATGGAAAGGAAGAATCTTCTTTTGGGGTCAAAGAGACCTATCCTTGATTTTCACAAGTTCTAAATATCCAGGATATTTCAGTAACACTTCAGATTTGCAGTTCATTCTATTACGATTTCTAACAATTTTCATTGTCATTTGAGCTACATGTGGAGTCCTAAGTCATCTTGATTAGTGTTCAAATTAAATAATAGTAATTTCATGATCAGTAAGAAAGAGCCTGCTGGCTCGTATGTTTGGGGTTTCAGGGCTACATTTTGTGGACTATGCCAGAGAACCCCTCATATGTTGCTTTCAGAAACGCCTCTTCTTGGTGGCCATATAAACCATTTATTCACGTCATCAAGCCTCATGCCAGAAAGGATCCCGGTTCTGGATTTAGACAGCTTAGCCCTAACTCTCACTTTGAGCAAGCGCTTATTTGGTGGTGGTCTAGGTCCTCTATATCATATAGAAAGCAAACCATCCCATTGCTTAGTACCTCATATAGTATAGATCATCCTTATTCAATTCCTTTATGAACTCATCCACTGCCAGAATGGTTCAGGGGTAAAATATTTCTGTCGGTAAGAGAAGAAACTTGATGTAGCTAATCTCCCTGAGTACCCCTGGTAGGGAATAAAGTAAGGCGTGACACCTAAGGAGGAGATCAGAGGGGAATATTTAGAATGCTCTAGTTAGACAGAGGCAATATCAATTCCCTACTAGATTATTATCAAATGTTAATATTAGTTATTGTAACTTGCTTTATCCTCGCCAAGTTAAACTCTTCATCCTCTTTTCAATTCTTCTCCTGTGCTTGTCTTTGCTTTTCCCAGATCTTCCCGATACTATGGAACCAATTGATGTGTTCCCTTCTGCATATCATTGATAAATTCCTCTTCTAAATTCCAACCAACACAGCAAGAAACCCATCATACCAACCACAAAAACAGCTTGATTCTCAAATATCCTAATTAAGTGTCATTGTTCCTAACCTTCAACATGATTTAGCCTGATTGTGGCTCCATACTTTTCTTATAGCCATCCCATAATCAATTCGACCTTTTTTAACCCTTCATCTTGAGTCTTCAGACTTCAACTTTAACCTTCCTCCTCTGATTGAAGTTGTCCTAACAACAAAAAAACTTCAGAAAATGTCACTTAATGGCTCATCATTTATGGAATAGGTGGTGGCTAATCCAGCTACATCCTTCAGGGTCAGCAGGTTGCTGAACCGGCTATGTCCATTGACCAACATGCCTGTACAGATTCATATTTCAATTCCACATTTAGTTTCGTAAGCATAGAGCATGGCTTTACTAATTAAATCCTGAAGCAATTAAAGTTATAGGGTGCTTAACAAATAGCAGCAAGCGGTGATGGAATCGAATCAGACAGCCGGAGCACTCAGGGCACCACCTCTAAGTACTAAGGCAGATCACAGCTTTGAGTCAGTAATAGAGCATTTTAAGTTGGGGAAATACAAAATACCATTTGAGGCATCAAAAAGGTAAATAAAATAGATGTCTCAGTAATACCCGACGAAATATGCATGTAACAAGGGGATAGAGCATATTGTCTCATGCACACAAATAAATTCATCATAGCTACTCTGTCTATTCTGTTTGACCTCCGCTTACCACATACTTTCCTACTTCCAGGTCTGCAAACTCCCATTTCCAGTTTGAATATTCTAAAATAATATTCCATTTCCTAAGTTATAGATTTATTTTCCTAAGGCACCATCTTAAAACAATGGTTTGAGTTCTGCTAGTTTTAAACACTACTTTTAAGGTCAAAACTGTGAATTTTCATGATGAACAATTCTATGCCAATTGAGATCAGGATATTGCAAAACACGAGGAAATATTTATTAACTTGACATGATTGGAACATGGAGAACATGACAACCATGGGTGATTGGGTTCTACTTTTAGCAGTGCACAGAGATGAAACTAAGACCATAAGGCACAGCTCAGTACACTTCATTACTAATCAACCAGCACGAACTCAATTGTAACGCAAGTTGCCATCCAAACTAAACCTAGAAATTTTAACTTTTGTTCATGAAAACAAGTCAACAGAACAGATCACCCAGCAAAAAGATTAGCTTCACGCAACACTGAAGCAATAACAAAAACTTTAACCAGTCACACTGAATTTGAGGGTCATTACATTATACTCTCCTTGCATCCAAAGATTATAGTCACACCTGATAAGCTAAACGATAAGCCCTTCGAAGGCATACTCAGTCCACATGGAGGTATATTTAATATGTCAGTACAATATATTATCCTTGCATCAAACCATAAAAGCTGCACGGCGTATGTTAGAGAATACTTCTTCTGAGGACATTGTAAATGGCATCTACACATTAGTGTTAAAAGGGCATACATGATACATGGGCACAAGTCAACCCTATGAAGACAAGAATCTAAATTATCAGAAAAACAAATAAATGCCAGAGTCTATAAGGCACAAAAACAGACTCCAATGTTTGCTTGTATTATGAACTGAACCAGTAGTTATTATTTATTCATGTAATTCCATCTTCTTCTGTTAAATCATCTCTTTACACTAAACAAAGTGAGTGAATTAGCAGGCGCCACAGATAATTTATGAATGCTACAGCCTTCAAGAAAACAATCTGTGATGCCACATAGTGGTAGGGTAGAAATGTAAAATATGGCGGTAATTTTTAAGTAATCCACCTGGAGGCTATTTTGTCTTCCACAAGGTCAAATGGATCCAATATTCATGCTATAATAAAGTTGCTAAGCATTAGAATATCCACATACCAGCTCCAGCAAAAAATGTGAATCCTGAGAATACAACTCTTGTGAGAGACAATGGAGCGCCCTGCCCAATCGAGCATGCTGCTTCTCCAACATTGTATTTTCAGTAGCTGAAAAACTTTGATCTAGACCAAATTCCTCCTGCCTGATAGATTCAATCACTCTTGCAGGATCATTATCAACACGGCTATCAACGGTTGAGGATTCCCACTTTGCATCCTGGCCATCAACTGAAACCTCAGCTGAATCAGACACACCACTGACAGCTTTGCCATTGATATCATGATGATCTATCACACTAGAGATTAACATTTCACCTGAAGAAGAGGGATGCCAGTTCAGTTCATCTTGCCTAATCATTGATCTTGTGTTGAACTCAGAATTAACAACCATATCCAAGCATGATGGTCCAGGGGAAACTCCAGTCATTGCAGAGGAACAAAAAGAATGGTAGTCATGAACCCATTCCATTAATCCAAGAGACATCCCCACTTCATGAAGCATGAGGCGCTGCTCTATTTGCTTACATTCAGTTAAGATTGCAGAAGGAACATCCTTCACAAAAGATTGCAACCCAGCAATAAAAATATCTGCAGCAAAACTGCAAAATTCAATTGGCAGATAACTCAAACAATCAAGAATGAACCTCGACATAACTGGAGCTGCTTTATTGAGTGTACTCCTGTTATTGGATAACTTGCCACCTAAATTGCTGGATGCGTCTTTACCAACTACATGCTGATCACAGGATGGCTTCCCATACACAAGCGGATTCTTATCATTATGTAATTCCATCTCCAAATAATTATTAATAATCACTTCAAAGGCTTGCCTTGCATGGCACTTTAGAAGTGATAGAGGAATATTCCGTTCACCACCATATAATGCAAATAAAGACAACAATTCCACAGCTGTTTCAAAAGAAGATCCTTGGATGAAAACTTTTAAGAATGAGTCCAGAGTAGCTGAATGGTCCACACGGATTACTTTGCCATCCTTGGTCACCAAACACAGCAACTCTTTGGTGTTGACCTCCTTTAACAACCACTCCACAATTGAACCAAGAGAAGGAGCAAACAAAATGTCCCAATGTGACCACAACTTCAAATCAATCAGCATAGGGGCCTTAAGCAAGAGCTCAATAGCATCCTTGGTCGTAACTGCTGCAGTCATTCCTTCACCAGTTACTCTATTATAAACAAATCCACTAATTTCTTCCATTCTTTTCTCAATTTCAGCTGATGAATCACCCATACAGTTCAATCTTAATAATGGTGCAGAAAACAATACACAATTTGAAGTTAAACTGCAGCTCTTTTCTTTTATAATATCTGGAAAATTTGGCATGATCTCACTGTTTACTAGTTTGAGAGAAACTATAGGAAACTGCCTTGCTAGCAATTCAGAAATCTCCCGCATGTTTATAGTTTCATTTTCACACAAGCCATTTAAAGCTTGTGATACTAACACATTCAATTGAATTGGCAGCAAGTGAGCCTCCAAAGAAACATTTTCAGATATGTCTCTCATCATGCACTTTTGAAATGCATGAGGCAAGAGACGCATATTTTTCTCTAGAAACATAAAATATTCTCCATAACCAAGGGATTCAAACTTGTTAACAGAATATTCCTCAATTAGCCAATTCTCACACTTGCAAAGTTTCCTCAGGAAATGAAATTTGTTTTCTCGAGAGGGATTTTTATAGCTCGAGATGTCATCCTCAAAGTAGCCAGAAATTTTCTTCGCAATATCTTCAGCTGTAAAATCTATAGAAATGACCACATAAATCAAAGAACAAACAGATCAACCAAGTGCACCAAAGTTGATGGATAAAGCAACAAATTACATCAGCATTTTAAATCAACTAAGCATCCTGCCACTAAATAAATTTCAAATAAAGCTCCTGAAGTAATATACAAAGCCAAAGACCAGATGCCATTGTCTGAGTCACTTTAGCATGCTTTATGAAGCTTATAAAAGATCACATATCCTTATGAACAATCAACAGTGTATTAGGTCCCGCGCCAAGAGAACAGAACTGAATATAACACACATTTACATTGGGCCTACTAAAGTTGAAGTATAGCTATCTAGAGAAGGAAAATAGCAATAGTTAAGAATGACGACGACATTTTAACTAGAATCTTTTTGTTTTTAAAGTAAACTTTTACTAGAATCATACAGAAAGAACAGTGTGGCTGTCTATACATATTGCTGTTGTGATTCAAAATTCAGACTCTGTGCAATCATATCCAATTCATTAAGAACTCTAAATGCAATCAGGGAAAGAATGCAAGTATATAACACTAACAAGCCACAAAATCATTAAAATAATTTAGGACATCGGTGAGCTCTTTAAACCAAAATGACTCACCATTTTTATGTATAAGAATTTCCGATGCTGAAATGGCAATATCTTTCTTAGCTGGTTCAACATCTATGCTTAAGTAATCATCTGAACTCTCAGATGATTTGCTGTCCATGCCTTGTTGGCTAAAAGTTTGGAAAGTGTCATACATACTGTCCCACATTCCAAATTTAATACATGTAACCTGTGACAGAAGATTACTAGTTAGCCAGAGGCTTGTTTAGAAAATTGAATATTTTATGAGCTGGATAAAATGGTGTTGCATGACCAGAAGCTAAGGGCGTATCTAGTTGCTTTTCCCAATGCTTTACTGAACACTTTCATAATGATGAAATGCCAAGGCCCATTATCCTCCAAATTATTTAACCTTAAAAATCGACCCTAAACATGAAGTGACCTTTTTTTTTCCCCCTCCCTTTTTCATTTTTCTTCTTGTGTTGTTCTCCCCAGCAATTCTCATGCTGTAAATATGAGTTCAATAAGACAACCAGCCAAAGCTTAATCCACCTTCAAAATCTTGTTGCAGAAGTGAGCTTACACAGCCTTCAGATCACGAATGAAAACAAGACCACTATATTTATTTCAACTTATCACCTTGTGAAACATGATGGTACTAATCCAAGCACAATTAGCAAGCAAAAAACAAGGACCTCGGACAACTTTTATTTAAAAAGAAAAAAGAAAAAAGAAAAAAAGAGCCAAAGAATGCTCAAGCTATATCAGAACCAATTTATGCCAAGTATTCAGAAGCTCAAATCTTAGGCATTATAACTTAAAACGACCATACTTACAGCAGCATAGAGCAATCCGACGAATGGATATAAGGTAAACAATTCTTTCACTTTCCTCTTTTTCCTTGTATTGTAGAACTGAAGCATCCTGTCAAGAACCTAACGTACAAGAGTAAGTCAAGACTGAAATCTGATATGAAGTACAGGAAAAACAAAACACCAGCAGCATGACTCCACTAGAGCACCCCAAACAAACCCACCCACTCCAAAAGAAAGAAAAAGAAAAGAAAAGAATAATTATTAAACATTAGAAAGGAGATAAGAAACATGAAGCACTTGCATAGAAGGCTAACTGCCTAGCATGCATAGGGTTGTAAATGAATATTCAAAAATTCGTTTACCGTTTGCATGCATATCCGTTTATACAAATTTTGTCCGTAATCGATTAGTAGATATTCTAATGTAAATGGATATGAATATGGTAAATGCATATTCAATTTGTTTAATATCCGTTCCAAATATATATTCAGTAAATAATATATTATTTATATTTTTTTAATAAAAAACTCATAATGCATATATATATAAATTATAATTGAAGAATTGAGAAGAAACATTAAAAAAATATTGTAATACGGAAAAAAAATTGAAGAATGAAGTTAATCAACATAAATTATTGTTGGTTGACTTTATAACTAATATAATTAAATATCATTATTAATATTAATTAGTGCTACTAATCAATTATAAAGTTAATTATTAATGAATAGTTGTGATATTTGTTTGATTAAGTCTTTTTTAATGAAATTGTATAGTTTCTTCTATTAATTAAAAAATATGTATTTATTATACGTTAATGGATTCACGTATTTGGATATTCTTAAATGCATATCCAAATAATTATCATCAAATATGAATATCCAAAAAATAATTCGAATAAAGGTAGTTTTAATCAAATATGGATGCATCTGAATAATGATAATCAAATACGAATATATTCGAATTCGATTGATATTTAACGGATATGAATTCGGATATATGCATAAATATCCATCCAATCTATATCCTATCTAAATATTTAAAAAATTAATAGGACACGAATAAGGAAACAGTATATCCAATCCGTTTAATATCCGTTTACACCTCTAGCAGTGCGTACTACTACTTATTTTGTTTCAGCATGTTGGTGCTGAATTTCAAAAGCTGAAACTGTTTATTAGATTTCTTGTAAACTTTTCTCCAGAAGCAAAGAGCAACGCACATACTGAATTGTACATAAGGGCTAAAATTTTCACACTTTTCTCAGAAGACTTATATCAGAGTTACCAAACCTATTAACTGAACAACACTTTTGAGGCTAGAGAGAAGAATAAAACAATCAAGACACTTTGAACTTCCCTCACAAAATCTAGAAAAACTGTTGAAGCTGATCATACAACAGCAAGGTATCCCCAATAAAAGTTATATTTGGGACTGGTATACTCTCACTGGATAAATTCAGTTAATGCTTATATATCTCCAATTGAAAATCATCATACGAAATACCAAAACCAACACCACTGCTGTCAGCCCTAAAGTTGGGAAGTAAGTTACTAGAGCTTTACTTTACAATTCAAACAGGCAAACACGGTTGAATCATACATAATATTCTCTCTATCCAATATTCTAGACCCATTTTGACTATGCATGGAATTTCATACAATAGATGAAAAGTAAAAGTTTTGAGAATCTTATCAATGTTGCCATCAAAAGTAGTAGTTGAGAGTTGGTATCACGTCATAACTTTTAAGCCAAAGGTTTTTTTTTTG
>JACGDI010005494.1:713989-756291 GCA_014898725.1 Jacaranda copaia | reverse complement strand
TTTTTTTTTTTTTTTTGTTTTTTGAAAATGAGGGAAAAAAAGAAAAACCAGAAGAAAACCACGCGCGTGGCACTGTAGCCATGCATATCCACACATATAATAATAATAATAATAATAATAAAATATTAATTATATCACTACATTAAAATATTAATGAGAAATTAATATTAACAAATAATAAAAGATTCATGTTCACTTTATTATAAATAAAATTTGAAAAAAAAAATTCTTATTATTTTTCATGTTTGTACCGTTTGCCATATATTTGCTACTTAAAAACTCATCCTATGTTGGATCTAATTTTCTTTAATTAGATACTGGTTTATTTTATAAGTATTGTTATCAATTGACAATTTTCGTATGATAAAATTAGCAAATTGTATGTGATGAGCAAAATAAACAAATATTTACATATTTGTTTTAAAATGATAATAAGTATTTAATGTCAAATGAATGAAATTAATGGATGATCAAGAAGGATCATAGTCTATTACCTTCATTGCTTTTGGGAATGGCGTATGCTAACAGTCGATCCAAGTTGTTAAGCTTATGTCATAATTTGTGATAGAGTGGGCACACAGGGGGTAGGTGACGAGTATATATATATATATATATATATAGCTCCATTGAAATCTTTAAGACATAAGTTCGCAAGTTCGCACAATCTAGGCACACTTCTCTATTCTACTGAACAACTACCAGTGTTGGGATCTACAATCACTCATCTTAGAAAATGAGAAGGTAATAAATTTCCGAAAGTAGTATATACTTATATCTTGTGTAATTAATCATTCGCCGGCAACTGAGTTCGGATCCACTGATTAGCAGATATTCAAATTCCAACAGACAGGGACACAAGCACCAGGTGAAGCAGTCAGGAGTTAAGGGCATGTTTGGCAGGCTATCGTTAGCTGTAATTATCCTTGTGATCAGTACTGTTTCGCTCCTATCCACTGTAAAAAGTACAACTGGACCCTCCTCTCGGTCGAAGATCAGCATCGTTAGTAAATTACGCATTTAGTTTTTCTTGGTTGATGCTTTATTGTGGGAGTCCTTTTTGATTGTTTATTTGGTTCGATTTTGTTATTAGTCATGATAGTAGTGAGAGGGTAGTTAAGAAATGGGTTTGAGAAACGAGTAATTTATGTAAAGATTTTGGAAATTTGATGAAATAGTTACGTTGGAAGTACTCATTTACTGGAACTCAATTTTGCTTGCTTCGCTATATGTTTGGTTCAGGCATGGCTCATGCCAACACAGATTGGTCTTCTGTACAATACTATTAGCATTTATGCCCAGGAGCTAGTTTGCTTATTTATTTATTTATTTCTTATATATGAACCATTCATATGCTCAATGCCACATCACGGGCTCAGGGGGTGTGTCCCCATGGGCCCACAAGCAAAACTATGATAATTGGGCTCCACTATGAGGTTATCTTACCAGGGGTGATTATAGTATCACACATTGGTTGTGCAAGGAAATTTAGATTGATTAATAAGTAGATATTATGTACCATTGCAACAACTTGAGCTAAGGATTTCTACAAAGTGAGAATGAGTTTCAAGTAGTTGTTAGTCAAGCTTATTATGCCTGAGTTCCATTTGTAGGCTCTGCCATATTGGTTTAGGGTGTGATAAAATGGTATAAAGTTGATCCCAATGACACTATCATTGTGGAGGCCTGTCGGATATGTACAAGAGCAGGTTCTTGATTGTGGAAGGAGGGGGTGTATTGGGCAGTTCTGGATATGGAAGGAGCTCAACGAGGGACCAAAAGGGGTAATCATAGTATTGGTTTTAGGTGAGAGTTTGAAGTGGTATATAAATAGGTTTAATGGAATGCTTGAGCAACTTAGGCAAAATCATGTTTGCAAAGTAAGGCCAAGTGCAAAGTAGTTGGCACTAGAGTTTAATTTGCCGTAGTCTCACCTGCCACCTCCATCCCTTTGGGCCAGAGGGCATGGTGGTAAACATCATTTTTCACAATTTTGTTGCAAATTGATAGAAAAGTTGCTAATTTGTTGTGTTGCATTTTATGTGAGCGGATTGACGTGGATACACTTTGGGGTACAGCTGCTCTTGGTGGATGGAGACTGTCATATTTTCCAAGATCTCATTTGCCCTGTAGGTCTTTTAACTTGTTTCGTCTTCATACCTTCTTTGATTGACTTTTGGGTTTGAGCAGAGAAAATACTTTTGACAGGATTTTATGATAGTTGAGTTTGTTTTAATTGATTGTTGTTTCAACCACCAGCTGCAGTCCTTTCTTTTTCTTTCTTATTCTTCTTTTTGTTTTTTCTTTTTTAGTTGGATTCTTCGGAGGGCAGATGGGAAAGAGGGTTCTGTATGCATCTTATAAGGATCTATTGCTTATGATTATATGTTTATATGCATATGCAGCTCCTCCAACTGAAACCAATGGCTATTTACAAGTTCATTATAATAGCGGCCTTACTCAACAACGAAGTGTGGTATGCAGCAAAATATTGTTATGGCGTTGTAATAATACTAGTGTAGTCTAGCTTCCTTTTCTATGATTATGTGATACTCTAGCATAATTACGTGCTAAAACATAATTTGAATTCTTTCTATTTTGGGATTTGATAATTTTCTACTCAAGCGTATTTTTTTATTTGGCTGAGTTATGCTTATCGATTGAGATAATTGACTTTGCCTATTTTTTTAAATAAAATAAAAATTAATGCATGCTTCAGTCATTTTTTTTGTAACTTCTACATTGAGCTCAATGCTGCCTTTGATCCCTTGGATATCAGATTGTAGTTAATCCAAGAATAGTCTATACCCATTTTTTGGTCATTATTCGTTGTCACCAATTTCAGATTAATGATGCAAGAAGTGATGCTTTACAAATTCTTCATTTATTCCTAAAAAAGATTTGCCTTCATCTGTATTTGTCACGCTATGTTGGCAATTTTATTTGCCTGATCCAAGGACATGCAGCTTTTGCAGCCAGGAGCATTCTGCTCAACCGTTTACCAAAATATATATAGAACAGTCAATGGGCTAGTTGTCTGATAGGAGACCAAATTAGAATAAAAGCAAAATTATAGTTACTTGTTTTCTTCTTCTGTTTGTTTCTACCATGAATGAATCAAATTACTAATTCCCATCCTTATATAATAAAATAGAATTAGACCTTTCTCTGTTGTCATTAACCTGTCAAATATACTCTTATGCTGCCTCTATGAAAATGCGTTCTTCTCACGTTTCAAGTATCTTCTTATGGAAACAAGTTTCAAAACCCTTTGGTAACAGGTGGTAAGTGAAATTGAATTATACATTACACATTTTCCTCTTTCTATATCAGTTGTCAGTGGCCATTACTGATTAGGAAAATTGAAAGCTTGAAAGAGAAGGTATGTTTAAAAACATTTTGGAATTCAGGTGTAGCTCAACTTTTGAAGAATGAGCACTTTATTGTGCCTTTACTAGATCTATTCTCATATGCAAGTAATGCTGCCCTTTCTATCTGTATTATATATCTAGAGTTCCTTGGTCATTTACGCCATATTCTAATATCAACTTGTCACTACATGCCTGTCAATAAATTTCACTTTACGATGTTAATTATGTATTTGGTTGTCTGTCAATGTATTTTACATATGATGTCAATTATGTGTTAATTTCACTTCTCCTTGCTGCATTACTATAAAGAAAGCAACTTCTCATCTCAGTTTATTCATTTGGTAGCTCAAATCTGTTGTACTCTATTTGATGCCATGGAGGTTTTCCTGGTATGTAGATCTGTAATGCTGTTCTTGCTGCTCGGATTATGAATGCTACACTTGTGCTGCCTGAGTTAGATGCAAATTCCTTTTAGCACGATGACAAGTTCCTATTTCTCAAAAACACTGCAAGCAATGTTGCCTATTTAATTATAATTTTTGCATTACATGGGAGTTGGCCTATTTTACTTGGGATTTCTGCAAGTTTAGTTCTATATGAAAGATTATACAAACTCCAGGACCAGGAGATAATGGCCAAAGGAGGAGTTCAATATCTTTAAAGGAATCTGCAATTGTAGAGAATTCATTATTGAACCCTACATTGATTCTTTGGGGTTTTCGTCTTTTAAATTTTATTGTTCTAAAGCTTAAGGCTTTTTTGGTTCTATTTTGAGCGTTTTGGTGGAAATATTCTGAGGAACTATATTTTTTGGAATATTATTGGAGAATGTGTGCAAAATAAAATTATGCTTGGTCTTATTTTGGGGAGATGTTTTTTATTGTAATTGTCTTTTTATGTGGTTTTTGTCTTGTTAGTGGCATTACATAAACCTCTTCTATAATTATATGTTGTCAATGTATTAGTATAATGATGTGTCTCTCTCTATATATTTGACTGATGTAGTGATTTTAAAATAATTATGATTTTTTAAAAAATATTTTAGAGAGAAAGATGTATTTGGAGTAATGTTTGGTTTCATTTGGGTTCATTTTGGAGGAATGAAAATATTCATGCAAAATGAAACGACCATAGCCTAAGGATGTGATGATGTTATTTGAGCTCTGAGAAAGTTCAAACTTAAGGTTCTTGTGATAAGAGGATACAATTAGTTAGACATTCCTCATTTAGTATTCTGCTACTCACTGAAATGGTCTTTATGCCGCCTACTGATGAATGAAAGGTATGATGTTGTGTCGTATGAAGTTTTTTGTTTGGATTAGTGTCTACCAAGGCTGGAGTCAACAAAAAGATCTTATGCAAGTCTAAATAATGCTAATTTATAACACTGACACTTCAACAGTTGGAGCTAAGAAATTTGTGTGGTGCTGCATCAACTTATTTAATCAAGTTCAACTAAAACCTAAAAGCATTTCAAAAGTCATATTATTTCACTACATGGCAGCTGAATGATGATGTTTAATTTGTTTCTATTGCTCCATAGTGGTTTTCATGGTGTCTATGGTGTCGAGCATTTTATCAAATCATTGAGATATGATGTAAGAATTGTGGAAAGCATTCTTGACATCAAGAAAAATGGGAAGACGAAGAAGATAAAAGCTTTCCAGGTGAAGCTCATCATAATTGGCAATGCTTATAATAGATTCGATTTCTGCTATTTGGCACAAACTTCTCTTTCACTAAGATGCAGCCTCCAAGAGATGCTCCCATCAGTTGGTACACAACAGATGCTTTGCAGAAGATAAAGGAGCATGGTGCTATTTATCTTACACCTTTCTCACATCGCTTGGCTGACGAGATTGACAGCCCTGAGTATCAGTGGCTAAGATGTAGAGTAAACTATTATGCCTTAAGATTTAAGCCTCATATCATGGAGCTGAGTAACTCAGTAGTCAACAGGCTTCAAGCACAAGGTCACTTCATGGCTATACATTTTCATTTTGAGATGGACATGTTGGCATTTGCCGGGTAAGTCTCCCTACCTAATCCATAAGAGCACACCTGAAAATTTGTTCCTTAAATATTGAAACTGCACCCCACCCCCCCAACCTCAACTACTAGTTAAGGAGAAAGGAGGACAATTAAGAGAAGTGAGGAAGTCGACTACCCTTTTGGCTCTTTTTTGTAGTGCAAGATAATGAAGCTGGTAGTTTGGTTTTGAGATAAGTAAAAGTCAATTAAGTAGGCACATTGCAGTCTCATCATAGCCAGAAATTATAAAGATCAGCTGATAGCAAAGAACCCAGAAGTTTAAGTTACCAAAATCAAAAGCTATGCTATATCTAATGCCACATTTTTCAGGTGCTTCGATATATTCACTGCAGAGGAACAAAAAGTTTTGAAGAAATATCAGAAAGAAAATTTTGCACCAAAGAAACTTGTTTATAGTGAAAGACAGGCTATTGGGAAATGTTCTCTAACTCCAGAAGAGGTAATTCTTCTTGTTAAATTTTGCCTCTAAAGTTGCCATCTTTTTACCCATCTGAATTTCTAATCTCGTTCTCCATTTATCTGAATTTTGAAGGTTAATTTGACTTACATAATGCTGCCATTTAATTTGGTCATTGTAAATTTCTCAAAATCTATAATCTTGCATTCCCACTACCATTAATTTGAACAATTTATGTAATGCTTATTTGCTGCCTGAAATTAAATTGGGTAGGCAATACTTAGAGTATATGATTATCTTAGTTTGGTACCTTGTCATTTGACTCCTGAAAAGAGTTTTTTTGCTCTTCTTCCATCTCCTTTGATTTCATTGAATTAATGGTATGTTGCTCCATGACTGGCTGAATGACTGATTGCTTCTTACTGGTCTTCTAAGATAGCATTGGAATACCTTGACATCATGACAGCTGTATGTAGAAAAACTGCAGTTTTAGTTTCCCTTGCTTGTGAACCTCATAACAAGGTATTTCTTTTTAAACACAATCATAAAAAGTAGGGATTGTTTACTACTTCACTTATCAAAGCGGTAACTCTTCAAAATATTTCTATGTTCAAACTTTTTGGGGACATAATTTTTGCCTCTCTGATATTCTCATTTCTGCCTCCTATCTTTCCAGAATAAAATTGGTGGATTTGACCTTATTTTGTTTGGGATGGCATGCTATCTTTGCCCCTAGCTGAGTAGAGGTAGTGAATGAGGATTGTAACGTGTGGTAAGATAAAACTGTGATTAGTTAATGTGTGATAAGATAAAATTGCAATTAGTTTGCTGGTCCCTTAATATTCCTATTAATAGTCGGTGAAATTTGAAAGTTGGCTGATCATAGGCACGTGCTAATTTAGGTGTCTAGTTGCACGAACATGGTATCATGGCTGGTTACATTATACATGGAAAGTCGTTTGCTAGTTTTCTTACTCTAAAAAGGTTGAAGAAAGGACAACGTAAAATTCCATGAAATGTAAAATGAAGTAGGGAACAAGGAAAGGAGATTGCAACTAATAAATTTGTGTTCACATGGCATTACATGTTGCACTAGGAGTAATAATATGGGAAGTACTTACAAAATAGTAATAGTTTTGGGGAATTATTTCTTTTAAGAGTAATATTTTGTGGAAAAAAATTGAGGATTCACATAGAGGTTCTGCATGCCCTAGTGACAATTATATGACTTGAATGTTGGCCCTTAGCCCTCTCAAAACGAGTCTTGTTTGGTGCCATTGACATCATCATTCAACATCTTTGACACAAGATTACCTTTGTTACCAAAGCTATTAATTTGTGAGTGGCTAAAACCAATTGAAATCTTTCCTTGTCCAGTGTCGATCATCCAGAAAACAGTAGACAAAATTGGAGTAATCTGTTTGGTAAAATGATGCTTCAATGACCCGCAGGTGGGACTTATCTTACGAGCAATCGGCTTTGACAACTCCACCAAGATATACCTAGCAGCTGGTGGTCTCTTGGGTGGTGAACGATTTATGAAACCTTTGCGATCTTTTTTCCCTCGCCTTGAGAATCATAATACAGTAGATTCCACTGGTGAACTGGCAAAGGATACACGTGACCCTGTGGGCTTTGCTGTAGATTATATGATTTGTCTGTCGTCTGACATTTTCACGCCAACATATGACAAGACAAGTAATTTGGGCTTTCTACCATCGGGTACCATCATACCTGTCTGATAGTAGTCAGCCAAGAAAAACGTGCTACCCAAAATTTTGGTATGAGATGTTGATAATACTTGGGAAATCATTGACAAATTTGCCCCTCATGTAACATAAAAATGTAAAAAGGCCTAAATTTTAGATATAATCAGTAAAAGTTGCTAATTTGAGTAGCTGACTAAAGTGAAAAAAATTATTTAAAATAAAAAAAGCCTGAAAATATGTCAATCAATAAGATTATTACTAATTTGAATAGTAACTTGAAAAAAGTAAGACTGCCCGAAAAAATAAAAAATAAAAAATAAAAAACAAGTCCTTTTGCTATGAGATTAGTCCCTATTGTGATTAGCGAATGTGAAATAAATCTTGACAATCAATTGGACTAAAGCGAAAAATTATTTTAAAATAAAGATTAGTTGCTATTGTGATTAGCGAATTAAAGAGGTTAGATTATTTTAAAATGGAGATTAGATTTTGTAATAAATGGGTGGTGTTGGTATCATTTCAAAAAAGTATGAAATATGAAAAATTGCTTCTATGAAGCAAGAAATTGCTACAATGTGAGAGAATGAAGTGAAAAAAAGAGGAAGTAAAAATGGATTAAAAAAAAAAGCAAGAAATCGCTACTATGAGTAGTGACTAAAGTGATAAGCAACTGAAAATTTATTTTCAAATGGAGATTAGATTTTGTGATAAAAAAGTGGTGCTGGTATCATTTAAAAAAATATGAAATATGTCAATCAACAAGAAAATTGCTAATACAAATAGCTACTAATCAAATAATTATAAATTTTAACTTTGAAAAAATAAAGCTAGCAATGAGTCGCTATTGTGATTAGCCAATTAAAGAGGAAAAATATTTGCAACCCTGTGGATAGCCAATTAAATAGGAAAATTTTTTGCAACCCTGTTAAAAATAAGTAGCATTTGTTTAAAAACATTGAAGCGAGGAAAAAATATTTTAAAAAACCAAGTAAGAAATCGCTACTTATTGTAGCAATTAAAGGAAAAAATTATTTTTAAATGGAGGTTAGATTTGTGATAAATAAGTGGTAAGAGATCACTACTATGAGTAATAGATTAAAGTGAAAAACTTTTAAAATGGAGGAATCGCTACTATGTAGCAATTAAAGTGAAAAAAATATTTTAAAAATAAGCAAGAAATTGCTACTTTAGTAGAAATCGCTACTATTAGTTGCGACTAAAGTGAAAAAATATTTTAAAATGGAGAATAGATTTTGTGATTTAAAAAAAATATGAAATATGTCAATCAACAAGAAAATTGCTACTGTAAATAGCTACTAAATGTGGAAAAATGAATTTTACCAATGAGTCGTTATTGTAAAAATGAGTTGCTATTGAGATTAGCAAGTTAAGGAGGCTGCACATTTGTTTAAAAAAATGTATAGTTGTAATTGCTACTAAAAGTAGTGACTAAAGTGAAAAATTATTTTAAAATGGAGATTAGAACTAAAGTCAAAAATTATTTTAAAATGGAGATTAGATTATGTGATAAGTGGTGTTGGAATCATTTTAAAAAAATATGTAGAAAATACTACTATGAGTAGCAGCTCAAGTGAAAAATTATTTTAAAATGGAGATTGAATTTTGTGATAAATAAATGGTGCTAGTTTCATTTAGTAATAATATGATATAAGGAAAATCGCTACCGTGTAGTAAGAAATCGCTAATATGAGCAGTGGCTAAAGTGAGAAAATATTTTAAAATGAAGATTAGATTTTGTGATAAATAAGTGGAGATTAGATTTTGTGATAAATTATTTTAAAAAATTATTTTAAAAAATATGCAAGAAAATACTACTATGAGTAGTGACTAAAACTAAAGCGACTAAGTGAAAAAAATATTTGAATTAAAAAATAAGCAAAGAATTGCTGCTATCAATTGCCACTAAAGTGAAAAATTATTTTAAAATGGAGATTAGGGGTGTAAACGGATATTAAACAAATCGGATACATTATTTTCATATTTGTATTCGTTTAACTTTTTCAATATTCGGATATGAATATGAATTTAACGAATATTAAAAAATAATATTCGAACTTGTATTGGTCGGATATCGATTGAATTCAGATATATCTATATCCGATTATAATTATTCAGATTTATTCATATTTTATTAAACTTATCTGTATTCAAGTTATTTTTTTATATTCATATTTAATGATAATTATTTAAATATCTATTTACAAATATCCAAATATGTAATATTGTAAATTGATAACAATACATATTTAATTAATAGAAGGAACTATATAATTTTATTAAAAAGAAAATAATCAAACAAATAACATAATTTTTAATCAATAATTGACATTATAATTGATTATCGGTACCTATTATTAATAATAATGGCATTCAAGTATATTAATTATAAAGTCAACCAACAATAATTGGGTTGATTAACTTTATTTTTCAATTTTTTCTCTATATTACAATAATTTTTAAAATTTATTCTTTTTCTTTCCAATCCTTCAATTATAATTTATATATATACATATATGGATTATGAGATTTTTATTAAAAAATATAAATAGTATATTATTTTATTAATATATATTTGAAGCGAATATTAAATGGATTGGATATGTAGCGCCCCTTCCTGGGATAGCACCCAAACTGAGGCACCACTCTAGTTCAAACGTAAAATACGATTCATAATATCCTTAATAAGCCCATAATGAACTTTTCAAACTTAATTAACCAAAAGCAGCGATAAAATCAAGCTATCGATCAAAATAAAACATAATATACACATCATGATTCAACCCCTGAATACCTAACAAAATTATACATGTCTCAAATCCTAGCTAACAGTTGACATATCACAACATCTCGATTCCAAACTTAGCATTCGAGAGATCTTAAACTTACACATAAGCACCTATTCAATTACAGATTGTATCCCTTCTTCAGCTTAAGCTAAAGATCCACTTTCGCTAGTTTATCTTGTCTGAGAAACATGAATGGTATGAGGGGTAAGTCCAAAGGACTTAGTGAGGGATATTCTTATCAAGAAATAACAGGGATCTGTCAGGGAAAATTCGCCCAATGAATTATCAATTTATGTTCAAAACAGAGACGCATTAAGAATAAATGATATCAAATTCAAGACTTTTAATAGGTATTAAGTCGGGGTTGTAATTGTTGGCTTGAATGGCTCAGGATCGTCTCAACCAATTCTACTCGAAAAGTATAGAGCATCTCAACCGATCATAGCCGGGAGGAAATACAGATGGCTCGTTCGACACATACAACAGCTAGATATAGACCAAGAACTACACCATCCTTATTGCTCTAAGAGTAAACAAAACAATTAGAATACGATCAGAATAGAACAAACCCGAATATAATATGCAATCCAACAAATTAGAACAAACCTGTATATCAAAATCTCTTTATACTAATCAAACAAATAATCCCAAAGCGTGACAGCTTGGCAAACAATTGGTGTGCCTATACGGACTGTATGGCGCACTGCGAATATCTAAGTGAGCGGCTTAGCGTATCGCTAATACCTAAGCAGACTGCTTAGAGTATCATGGACACCCAGGTGGACTACAAGGCGTGTCCCATGTATCCCAGCATTTCGCATAGGATTGGCACTTAGCCCACATATCACCGTATAGATAATAGAATAACTGCTTGTATAGATGCCCAGGGGGGAATCCCTAGCGCACTATCAGTTTCAAAACAACAAATCAGAACAGAATAGTATGCCACAAAGGCAATAGAAGACAATAAACAAAAAATAGATAAGCCAGCATGGCCAATAAACACAGAACTGATAACAATTATGCCGACAAGGTAATTGATACAGTACAGATAGATAGATACAAGATAGACAGATATTAGAATAACAAATAACAGACAGAAAATGGAATTGATATCAGAAATAACCCTCACAAGGGTATTTAAATAAGATAATAGATAACAGATAGTAGACAAATTCCAAATACAGTTTAGAATACGATTCAGAAGCAGAGAAACCCACATAGGGGCTTATTCCAACCACAGTAAGAAATATAATGCCAGATTGATAGAACCTCACCGGGGTTTCCAACAATTTAGAGTAGTTTAATAAAGCAATACTCATAGTGGGAGATCCTCACTGGGGTTACCAACAATCTTAGAGCAAGTTAAACAAAACAATAGCCTAGAGTGCGAGACCCTCATAGGGGTTACCAACAATTTCAGAGTAAGTTAAACAAAGCAATAGCTCAGAGTGGGAGAGCCTCACCTTTGTAGTCTCAGAAAACTGCAGTCATCGTCAGCATTCTATTGGCCCTTGGATTTCAATTCCTCGTCACCTAATCCAAAAGAATATATTACAATTAAATCCACATTCAACTTTAGATCTTACTAATATACTTATCAATATTCCAAAACCACTAATTATCCTCTTAACACGACACTTATAGAGCTTAGGCCGCACTATCAATACAAATATGCTAACTAAGCCACTAATACAGAAATAGTCATGAAATTTGCCTCAATTATTAAAGAAGTATAACTCGGTTCCCATTTACATATCATCCTCATATCATCATCCCAGCACTTCAATTATAATCCAATTTCATAAATCATAGCTAAATAGCCTAATTATCTTAATTAATCATAACATTACATAATTCTCATCATCTTTATTAAATCCAAATTCGGCTTCTAGCACAATATGATCGAGTTCATAATGCTTACATATATATCCTGCATGTCTCAGTTCTTGATCCCAGATCATAATTTTGGTCCAATTAACTAGTTTATATATCATAAATAAGCATAACGATTTACTCAGATTACATCAGGAATTAAATTATTCAATTCACTAGTTTTTTACCCAATATTTCTCAATCGACACCTTGAAATCACGCATCAAGAGCACCACTACGATTGTCAGAACGAGGAGAAGAAACTGGCCTAAAGTCGTCGGAGCGCTGTCAGAAAATGAGACTTCACCACCAGATTGTTCCTATCGACGTAAGGATTTCAACACCACCTTTCGTTTCTAATTCCAAGCAGTGTACACACCGGAACGGGCCAAAAACCGCCATTTTCTCCTTTTCTCTGATGAGCTCCAATCACTGCCTTGCCGTCGTTGGAATTTTCATGCAAAGGTACCATTGCGATCCTATCATCAAGAGCTTCCTAAACCCACCCTCGGAATGGAGAATCATCACCGGAAAAGAAGAAAACCGGCAACCCCATGACATGCATGCTCGGTCCTCCTCCGTTTGCCTCCGCTCTGCTACCAAATTGGTGGTTCTAAGGTGTGGGAAGTGTTGATTGTGGTGAGGAAAAGAATTTGGTTGGTTTGGAGTGGAGGAAAAAGCCACCGAAAATGGCCGGAGATGGTGGCTAAATCTCGGTGAAGAAGGAAGAAAAAAGAGAGGAAAAAAGGAAGAAGAAAGGAAAAGAAAGAAAAAGGAAGGAAAAATAAGGAAAAGGGCCCCTACTCGTTGACCAAAAATTTAATTTTTGGTTTGATTTTCATTTTTTTTAAATAAAATTTGAAATTATGAAATTTTACCCCAAATTTTTAGAAAATTACAATTAGCCTCAATTTATTCAAAAGTGAACACAATTGAGTCTACAAAAATTATAATTTGATCCACAAAACTTTTAAAATAATTAATAATGTAAAATTCATAAATAATTTTCAAATAACAATGAAATCGTATTTTATAAATAAAATAAATAAAATTTTAGGAATGTTACAAGATATGCATTTACTATATTTACATCCATTTATAATTGAATATTTACTAATCGAATATAGATAATATCCGTTTAAATGAATATGGATAAATTTTATATAAATGGATATAAATACAAACGGTAAATAAATTTTCGAATATCCATTTATAATCCTAATAGAGATTGAATTTTTTGATAAATAAGTGGTGCTGGTATATGAAAAGTCACTATCGTGAATCAAGGAACCACTACTATGAGTAGCGCTACAAGTGAAAAATATTTTAAAATGGAGATTAGATTTTGTGATAAATAAGTGGTGTTGGTATCATTTAGAAAATATGAAATATGGAAAATTGCTTTTGTGAAGCAAGAAATTGCTACTATGAGAGCAAATAAAGTGAAAAAAAATATTAAAATGGATTAAAAAAATAAGCAAGAAGTTGTTACTATGAGTAGTGACTAAAGTAATACCATATTACATAATATAATATAATATATATACATATACATACATGGTTTACATATCTATTATTAAGAATTAAGGTATCGCTATCCCAAGTAGCGATACCTTTTTTATTAGAAATTTAATTCTATTTTTGATTTTTCAAAAATTAATTGTAAAATGTAAAATTATAAAATTAAAAATATAATTTTTTAAAGTTGTACTAAATTCCACACATTTCAAAAGTTACTTTAAAACAAAAAATTTAAATATAAACAAAATATTGTTCAAATAAAAAAATATAAACAAAATAGAATATTGCTAATGAAGTTTAAAAAAAAAAACCTAGAAAAGGAAGGTGATCAAATTGGTGACATAAAATTTAAATATAAGCAAAATATTATTCAAATAAAAAAAATGTAAATAAAATATAATATTAATAATGAAGTTTAAAACAAAAAAACCAAAAAAGGAAGGTGTAGCGAGTCAAACTAGCAACACCTTCCCACCACTAATTACGTTATATGTATAATATATGCACCTTCCCAGCACTAATCTTGGTATATGTATAATATATATTATATAAATAAACCAACTCTTTATAACATTATATATATTATAAATAATGAATATTACATTTATAAATAATAAATTTTCAATATATACAAAGGTTTTGCTACTTCACGTAACAACACCCTTGTATTTTTCATATGAAAAAAGTGAGATGTTTTATATTTATTATTTTTAAATAAAACATTTGTATCATAATGTATCACCACTTGATAGCGATATTTTTCAATTTTATATTAAATTCATACTTTAACTTTGATTGATTCCTACCTTTTTGAACGAATATGATTTAATTTTACAGTATGTGTGACTCAAACCAAACCGTACAAAGCCCTATTTAAGTGGTGCCATTTTTTTTAAAAAATACTACTCATATTTATGTGTTATAAAAACTTGAAAGTTTCTGATACTTATTTACTCAAACATATAACACAATTTTCCATAATTGATGCACAATTATGTCTTATGTACAATATTTCATTTTGTCATTTTTCTATGAATTTGTTTGATGTTATCTTTTGTCTTGACATTGCAGAATACGAGGTGTGCATTAAAATGAAAATATCAACTTAGGTTTGTCCTAACATTGCAGAACACAAGATTTAATAAATCATCTTTGTCCTCACCCAAAATTGTAAGTATGTTGAACTAACTGCCATTAAGGGCAATCATATTTTTGTGTAAGGAGTGGGCAGGGTTGAACAAATTTAGAGTATTCAGACATCAATTTGAAATCACTTAGCTAATATTACATAAAAGAGGCAAAGGTTCTCCGTGGAAAATTCAAAAAGGACTAAGGGGAATAGCTTACTTAGCTACACAATATTTATTTGTGATTGATAAAGAATATCTTTAAAGTGATTGTAGGTATGCTCCTCACAGCTTGTTTGGATCATAAATTTTTTTCTTTATTCGTATGTAGGTTTCATCAAAATTTTAGCCAAGTTGGTTCAAGTGGGTTCAAGTTATCATGTAATTCACAATCAAATTTCAAGTTGTTTGTATAACTTGAAATTCAACCTGATCTAACCCAACCCATTTTCTTCGGGTTCTTATTCTTGTTGACCTTATTGGGGACCCGACCCAAAATAAAATCAATCCTAACCCAATTTTTTCGGGTTGAACTCATATCAGGTTATCGTGTCATGTTGGAAATTGTCACCCCTAACTTGTATGGTAATTTAATTAGGAAAAAAAAATCTAAATTAAGTCACAAGTGTTACATTTTATACATAAAATAAAATTTTATAACCAGATGTTTTTAAGTTTTGTACATAAACTAACAAAAAATTAAAAAAATTGTATTCATTGTAATTAACATTTTGGTTAATTGAAAAACAAGTTGCCCTAACCAATTATGACTCCAAAATATTATTATTATCAAGTATAAATACATAGCACACACTTGTAATATGTTGCTACTTTTGTATTACTAGTGAAAAGGGCACCACGCAAGGCTCAGCGTCGTGCCCGTTTCACTAATTAAATATATTTGTTTATGCTATATGTAATCTTTGATCATTTATTTTTTAAATTAATTAAATATATCTATTTATACTATAAATAATCTTTGATAATTTATATTTTTTAAAAGAATAATAATTTAATTCAGTATCTAATCAAAGTCTATTTTTAAATGCATCCATTTTAATTCATACTTTTAAAAAAATTATTTTGAAATTATTTCTTAAATAATTAAAAGAAAGATAGACTAAATGAAAGTTTTATTTAATTTGATGATTTCCAATATAACTTATATAAAAAAAACAAATATATAGAAAATATAAAAAGGAATGTTGATAAATTAAGGACAACAACATAAATTAAGATTAATAAATAGAATATAAATAAATCACATAGGAAAAAAGTGAAAAATATTACTTAAAAATTAACCCTAAGAAATAACTTAGGAATATATGATTAATCACAAAGTTTTAAACTAGTAGCACGAAAGTAGAAGTAGTTATCAATAATGAAGTAATGCTATTAAAAATTTAAAACTTGAAGTAATTAGTTCAATAGAAGAAGCTATAAAGTAAAATTGGTAAGCAAGAATATGTAAAGGAACAACTGTTAAGTTTAATAATACACAAATTTAAATAAGTTTGATGTTAAGTTGCCTTCATATCAAATGTTTTGTTTATTTGTTATAGGCAAGGCAATTTTCAATACGAAATGAGTTCAACTCAAAAAATGTGGATTTGGGTTGACCCATTTTGGGTTCGAGTAAAACTAGGTTTACACGAATAAAAATTCAAAGAAAATGGGTTGGGTTGGGTTGAATTTTAAGATACACAAACAACCCAAAATTTGATTGTAGGTTACATGACAACCCGAACCCACCCGAACCAACTCAACCCAATCTGAGTTAAACAAACAAATTTAAATTTTATTAGGAGTAAAAATATAAAATAACAAAATAAATCTTGAAAATTTGAACTTTAGCAATTTCAAAATAACTACTTTGGCATTTTTTGGTCTTATTTATTTTCCATATAGGATGAATTATTACAACTTTAAATTACTTATAATGGCTATTTTTGTATCCAAGTGAACATGAAAATTGTACTTCAAAGAGTTAACAAAACACTACTTTAACTATTGAATTATTCTAGAAGTTTTTCTTAGGCCTTATACAATGTAAAATTTTATATATATAAATAGATAAAAATTCTTTTTATTGAAAGGTTATAAAAAAATTGAAAAGACTTAACCAAATTTTTATAATAAATTATGTGATAATTTGTAATATTTATGTCACTTATTTGCCTGATGATATATTTTTATTAATTTATGTATTACTTAACTGAATCAATATAAAATTAAAAATAATGGCAATAATTTTAAAAAGTTAAAAGAGATAATTTAATCGACACAAAAAGACCAAAAAATTAAAAAATAAAAATACCAAAAAAATTCTAAAAATTAAAATAAATATTCAAAATAATTATTTTAAAAATTAGGTTAACTTGATCGTGACTTGATATAAATAAGGTTGGGTGATGGTTGAACATTTCCAGGTTGTCATCAGATCAGGTTAGATTTGGGTTAAGAAATTAATGTTATATCCCTACTTCAACTCAACCCGAGCACATCCGACCTACCCAAATTGCCACCCCTTTTTTGTTAATAGTTCAATTACAAAATTACAAATGGTGAGCCATAAATTATATGCCCAAAAATAGCAATATAAAAGATTATATATATATTATTTTTATTCAAAGTGGTTGTTAATAATGTCCCCATTAAATAGTCTTTGCTTTGCTTGCAAACTTATGTTTGGATGATCTAAGTAGTCACATCTCAGCAGATATATGATACAACAATTCCTAATAAATAATTTAACTATTAATTTCAACTACAATAAGATTATATTATAATTATATTTATAAATAGTTTCTTTCAAATATTACATAATATAATTAGATTAATTTAAAATAACATTTTAATTTAGTTTAATAATTAAATTATCTACACATCATTTCCTTACAATCTCCTATACCAATTATTAAGAATACTTATATACATACATCAATCATCCATCTATAAAGTCAATTTCTCTTTACAATCCTAATAAAAAAAATGACTTAACATTTACAATAAAATTTATCTCTCATAAAACATTTCAAACAAATAATTTCTTTCACAAACTATTTCCCACGTTTTTTCAAAACAAAAACAAATAATTGGCACATTTGCCGAACTAATTCTAAAACATGTTCTTGCAAACAAATGCCAAAAATATAACCAAAACAAAGCCTTCAATTTTACATAAAAATATCTTTTCAATTTGTAGAATAATCAAATTGTTATTTTATTTTCTTTGCCTCTTATTATTAAAATTTTTTATAATAGAACACTTACATGGCCAAAATTAATAGTCATGCATACACTATTGGTGTAATTTGGAGACTGATATACACATTTATCAATTTGAAAAGGACTACCAACAAAAAAGTATATATATAATAGTAGTAGAAAAAGATATTCTTCATCATATACAACAGAACAAACATTAGCAAGATTCTATTTTTTTTAATTAAATAAGTCATTTCTAAATTTAAATTATATTACATATTCTAATAATTTTAAATTATACAGAGAAACAGTAAAATTGCAATTAATTTTTTAATTTAAATTTTAATTTGAATTGATTTTTTATCTTTATTTAATGATATTAATTAATGTAGTTAGCAAAATTATCATAAAAATTTTCAATAATTTTCATAAATTTAAATGTAAAATATTCCTAAATTAAATGAAATAAATATTCAATTTTTTAGACATTATAAATTAAAAATTTATTGTGTAAATATTTTTATAATATTCAAAAGTATATAAAAAAAACTAAGTTAAATAATTCTTTTCCAAACATGAGAAAACTTGTAATTTGTACTTATTAATTTTTCATGTTTGGAAATTTATTTAGTTATTAACTTGTTAAATTTGTTGTTATTTTTAAGAATTAGTTCATTTGCAAATTAATTTTAAAATTCATAATTTATAATTTATAATTTTTTTTATGATTTTTGTTATTTTTAAAGTTTTCATTTTAATAATGAAAAATTTAATATTTGGAAATTATAAATTATAAATTTTCCATGCTTGTCTTCAAATTAATATTTAGATAAAATTTTAAATTATACTTTAAATAAAGAAGTATTTTCTAAATATAAATTATATTCTGAATTCTTTTAATTTCAAATTATATTTAGAAATAATGAAATTAAAAATAAATTTTTTAATTTAAAATTAAATTAATCATGCCCAATTTTAAATAAAACTAAAATATATTTAAAATTTATTATTTATTTCCAAGTTAACTAATTTTTTAAAATAACAAAAAATTAACAAGTTAATAACTAAATAAATTTCCAAACAAGAAAATTTTGAAACATGAACTATAATTTTTATCACATTTGTAAAAGAAATATTTAATTTATTTTTTAAACAATTTTGAATATTTAGTTTTCAAAGTAATTTGTAAAAATTTTTGCACAATAAAAATAATTTTTTTATTTTATAATAAATTTGTAAAAGCAAATGGAAGTAGAAAAAAATTAAAAATTAAGAGAAAACAAAACTTGCTTTCCGAAAACTAATGCCTGCCATCTTTTCCTCCCCCACTACATAGATAAATTAAAAACGAAAAAGAAAAAAAAAGTCCATAAAATAAAATCAATTCCTTTTGATTGATATTGAGTGCCCACTACGTAAACCAACAAAAAGCCAAATGCAAAACAATCGGCAAAGCACAAAGTGCAAACAAATAAAACACTCCTTTTTTAAAATGATGCTGTTTCGCAACAAAAAACACCAAAAAAAAAATGTACAAAAACACACGTGCCAAATGCACTTTTCACACGTGCTTCATATATATCTGTATATATATAATGTATAATATAATATAACAAAATAATAATAAATATATAATATAATAATAAAATAAAATAATAAAGTAATAAAATATTGATGATTCAATAGTTAGCAATTTGTAATTGGATAGTTAACCAATCATTTTTCCAGTACTCCCATGCAATCGCCTTATCCTATGGCGCATGCGGAATGGAACAGAAAATGACATTAATGGACTAACATGATGATTAAAGCAAGAATGGTCTCCTGAGCGCATTAATTGCATATCTAAAATGTTTGGTGACATACATTAGTTCTGACACATCGAATTGCCATGGAAATAGTGACAAAGGATTCAATATTTTAATGTTTACTGTTCCACATTTTTTTCTTTTAAATATTATAAGTAATAAATATATGTTTTATTTTCAATTTCAATTTTTATTTCCATCAATTTTTAAAATTTGAAAAGTTAGTTAGTATAAATGAATTAAAAATTTCTAAAATTTAAAAAGTTAGTTAGTGAAAATAAGTTTTTATTTGGATGAAATGTTGGAAATATAATGATTATGTTGATTTTAATAGGTTGTAGGTGGAGAAAGATAAAAATAATGAAACAGAGAGAGAAGACATATATATTATTAGGAAAAGATATATAGTTTATTGAAAAATGTGTTTTGAAAATAAAAATGAAAATGATGTTGGGTAAATTTTTTTGAAATAAATTAGGTATAAATATTGTTTATGTTACCACTAAATAATTCATTTATTGAGTAAGATATAAAATTAATTAAAATCACTTATTAATATAATGTATTAGATATATTTAATATTTAATGTATTAGTAAAGTATTACATTTATTCATTTAGTAAATAACTTAAAATGTTTTGATTTGATATAATAAATAAATTAATCTTCTTCAACAATTATTGCTGATTAAATATTAATCTTCACATTAATTTGTTTAAAACAATGTACCATTAGTTTAAAAAAAATTGAAGCAAGGAAAAAATATTTTAAAAAACTAAGTAAGAAATTGCTATTTATAGTAGTGACTTAAGGGAAAAATTATTTCAAAATGGAGATTAAATTTGTGATAAATAAGTCATAAGAAATTGCTACTATGAGTAGCATATTAAAGTGATAAAAAATTTTAAAATGGAGGAATCACTATTATGTAGTGACTAAAGTGAAAAAATATTTTAAAAATAAGCAAGAAATCCTTACATTTAGTTGAAATCGCTGCTATCAACAGCAACTAAAGTGAAAAAATATTTTTAAAGTGGAGATTAAATTTTGTGATCTAAAAAACATATGAAATATGTCAATCAACAAGAAAATCGCTACTAATCACTACTGTAAGTAGCTAATAAACGTGGAAAAATACCCATGAGTCGCTATTGTAAAAATGAGTCACTATTGTGATCAACAAGTTAGTTGTAATCGCTACTAAAAGAAGGGACTAAAGTGAAAAATTATTTTAAATTGGAGATTAGAACTAAAGTGAAAAATTATTTTAAAATGGAGATTAGGTTTTGTGATAAACAAGTGGTTTTGGAATCTTTTTTAAAAAATATGAAGAAAACACTACTATGAGCAGCGATTAAAATTAATTTAAAATTTTTAGTTGATTTAAAATTAATTTAAAAAATAACCAAGGAATTGCTCCTATGAGTAGCAACTAAAGTGAAAAATTATTTTAAAATGGAGATTGAATATTGTGATAAATAAGTGGTGCTAGTATCATTTAATAATAATATGATATCTAGAAAATACCGTGTAGCAAGAAATCACTAAAATGAGCAACGGCTAAAGTGAAAAAATATTTTAAAATGAAGATTAGATTTTGTAATCGATAAGTCGAGATTAGATTTTAAAATGGAGATTAGATTTTGTGATAAATTATTTTAAAAAAACAATTTAAAAAAATATGCAAGAAAACGCTACTATGAGTAGTGACTAAAACTAAAGCAACTAAAATGAAAAAATATTTGAGTTAAAAAAATAAGCAAGGAATAGCTACTATAAGTAGCAACTAAAGTGAAAAAATATTTGAATTAAAAAAATAAGCAAGGACTTGCTACTATGAGTAGCAACTAAAGTGAAAAATTATTTTAAAATGGAGATTGGATTTTGTGATAAAGAAGTGGTGCTGGTGTATGAAAAATCACTACCGTGAATCAAGGAATCGCTACTATGAGTAGCTCTACAAATGAAAAAAATATTTTAAAATGGAGATTAGATTTTGTGATAAATAAGTAGTGTTGCCATCATTTTAAAAAAATATGAAATATGAAAAATTGCTTTTGTGAAGCAAGAAATCGCTACTATGAGTAGCGACTAAAGTGACACAATATTACATAATATAAATAATATATACATATACATACACAATTTATATATATTATTAAGAATTAAGGTATTGCTATCCCAGGTAGCGATACCTTTTTTATTAGAAATTTAATTCTATGTTTAATTTTTTAAAAATTAATTGTAAAATATAAAAATATAATATAATTTTTTTAAAGTTGTACTAATTCCACACTTTTCAAAAGTTATTTTAAACACAAAATTTAAATATAAACAAAATATTGTTCAAATAAAAAAAAATAAACAAAATAAATATTACTAAGGAAGTGAAAAAAAAAAACAAAAAAGAAAGGTGTCGCTAATCAAATTGGCGATATAAAATTTAAATATAAACAAAATATTTTTCAAATAAAAAAATATAAACAAAATATAATATTACTAATGAAGTAAAAAACTAGTGACACGTTCCCACCTCTAATTACACTATATATATGTATAATATATACACCTTCCAACCACTAATCTTGGTATAGTATTATATAAATAAACCCGACTTTTGATAACTATATGTATTGTGGCACCCCCACTCGAAGCATCATTATAAGTGGAGAAGCCATCAATCCAAGCTTGAAATCTAATAAAATAATAATTAAAAAATCTAAAATTTAATCATTTCAAAGGTAAATAAGCTCACACAAACCAAAAAGATCACCTCATAAATCATAATATATACAACCCAAGTATCTTATGTTCATACAACAATTACAGAACATCTCTTAGCTAACAGTCTCGATTAGGAGGAAACAATATGTACAACCACAACATGTAATCTATCACAAAATAACTTCCAACCAAAACATGATCTTTTGCCTTTTACCTCGACCTATCTAGGCAAAATAAAGGATAACAAGGAGGGTGAATCTTAACAACTTAGTGAGGGAAATACATATTAGAAGTTGGAGAGAAAATATGGAATTTCAGCAATAAATAACAAGACCTTTTGATAACAAATCCGATGATCAGGTTGTGAATTAACAAGAATCAAATTTAAAGTCCTAAGAACATGAAACATGTAAACATTTAGCAGGCCTATTGACATCCTTCCTTATTGCTCATCAATCAATGCAGGATAATAATCAATAACATTTAATTTGAATACAAGAACTTTCTCCTATCTCTCCATTTGCTTGAACACACAGCTTAGCATGTAACAATTCACTTATATGGCATGGTTGATTGCATGCCAAATCTCGCTACTCACAGTTCGCTACCTCAAGCTACCTTTAAGTTATGATCTTAGGTGGGGACTAGTCGGAAGACCTATCACAGTCGGTCCATTCTGCCCAACTATCTTTCTGGACCTAGGCGCTGGCCCAACTTCCCATGGCGTCCCTTCAGGTGAAAACTTCCCAAAGGCATCCCTATGAGTGGCATGATACAATGCCAACAGATAACAATTCACTCTCAAGTAATAACAAGAATGATAATCAGCAATAGTCGGCAAAGCCTATTCTAATAACAAGATACATGAATAATTAGGAGAACTATTAATATTATTAGGTCTACCAGATCTTTTCAATATCACTTTCACAATAATCAAGATCAAGGGGTAAGCTAACAAGGCTAGCGTGTAAGGGACAGAAATCTAACAACATGAAGAGAGGAACAAACAGAAAACAAATTCGATGTCAAAGAATAACCCTCACAGGGTTGTTCAAATCAGATATCAGGTAATAAAATGAAATTAATATCAAATGATAACCCTCATAGGAGTGCTCAACTTAGATAGTAATTAACAATTCGGATTTTCAAACATATTCTAGATTTCAAATAAATAGAGTACGGTATAGAAACCAAAAACCTACACAGGGGCGTATCACAAATAACAGATAGATAGAAAAAAGTGCTAGATTGGTAGACCTTCTCCTCCAAAAGCCTTAGAAGGCAGCTACAGTCAATGGCCTACTAATTCGCAGTTTCTTGCTTCTCGTCACCTAATCACGAGAGTGATTTGCTTATTAAAACCCACATTCAATCAAAATTTGTCCAATACTTAAAACCTTACTATTAGTTGTCTAAAATTAGTAACCATCCTATTAACTTGATATAAAACTTCGTCCAAAATTTTAGTTAAGAAATACTCTTAATAATGCTGCTAATTTACTACTGGTTAAAGGGTTCTTTATGATATGAGTAATAGATATAATTAATTTCCTAATTAACTAATTAACTTCATAAAAGTCCTAATCAATAATAATAGGTCAATTAGTTTAATAACTTAATTATCGCCATATGAATACTAACGCTATAGTATAACACTTACTAACAACAATTATAGCTAATAGCATATTTTAATTACTCTAACCCACTTATTTCTCGATTGTTATTCTATTTTATCTTCGCATTTGAGTATTAAGCTATGTGTTACTTTCATTGTTAATACTTAACTAATATTCTCAATCCATAACTAATTAAATTTATCCTACATTCATTTTAACAAGTGTATCCAAAATATTCAAGTCCTATTCTGTTCCACAATTTCAATTTCTCAAATATTTCAATTAACTAAATCGATAATTATTAATATTTTATTATCAAATTCAGGTCCACACATCACTTATAACTGAATGTTCGTACAATCATTTCACTCAATAATTATAATCTTTCATCCTATTAAACTAAATTTACATTAGAAATTAACATAGCCAATTACTCAGATTAAATTAGGAATCAAATTAACTGTTCAGTCAAGATTTTAACAAATTAGCCAAGTTCAAGGTCAATTCATAGTCTAAAATTAGCCTACATCTGTCTAGATCATCGAGCCAAAGTTCTATCCGAAAGTCATCGGACTACCATTGTTAGCTGCCATGCGCTACTGCGGGCCACCCGTTGGAGCTATGCACGGCTGGCACCACCAGTTGTGCCTCGATGCGTTGGTCATAACTCTCTAATCAATTTTTTGTTTAGATGTCATTTGGCCAGTCAATTTTTCCAAGAAACCACTAGCCCGCCGCTATATTTTTCTTTAATTACTTCTCTGTCCGTCGTCAGTTCTTGAAATTTAAGACACCATTGTATTCCTTGCACTGAGCCCATTAAAACCCATACTTAGGTTTCAGAAAAAAGTTGCTGAAATAGATAAACCCACAACCTCTATTGCGAGCTTCGTTCATAGCTAAATTCCAAGCGATTCGTCGACTGTTTCACTTCAAGTTTTGTACCATTGTGTTCTTTGTATGAAGAGGAAGAGGATGGTTGGTTTGATTTTGTGTTTTTCGATTGTTGGTGAGAAATGGTTGGAGGAAGAATGGTGGTCTTGCATGCAAGAATTAGGTAAATTAGAGGGGTAGGTTGATATTCATAGGCAATTTTCCAAATTCTAAATTGACCCCCAAAACTTTTCTCAAATTTTCATTTTGATGCCCATAACTTTAAATCAACTTTCAATTTAGTTTTCAACTTATTAATGTCTTAGAATGGCCTAATTTACCCAAGATATTTATAATTCAACCCTCAAAACTTACAAAAATTCTAAGAATTAAGTCCTTTTTTATTTATATATTAAACCCCACAATTTTTGTCAACTTAATATTTTAATTTTTAAATCTTATTTTCTAAAATACCAAATTTAGGGGTGTTACTATCCCCTTCTTAATTGAATCTGGTCCCCAAATTCTCATCTTCAACTTGAAAACTTTGGTTAATACTAGCACAGATATGAGTTTTACTCCCAAGTTGTCTCGATCAAATATTGGCTCATCCCATTGTTACAGTAAACATCATCTGACGTTTATTTCACTAAGATTTTGAGAATCTCCTTTTTCTAGTTTTCCTCAATATATCCATTCTTACTAAGACTCTTGGTGCCACCTTATTCTTTTAGGGTCATCATGTAATGCTAATAATCCCATAGTCATGGTTCCACTGTCCATCATCACTTAAAGTTTCCCTTGATCTCCACAATTGTGCTTATAGGAAGTAATTAAACTAAACTAAAAAAGAATTTTAAACTTCCTTGGTGATCCCACAATATCACTGAGTGCTTTATGCTTATGTAATTGAGTAAGCCTTACACACATCATCACATATCACTTCAATACTTAAGGTTCTCCATTACACCTCGATAAAATACAAGCTATTATTTAATAAATCACAAACTACTATAGCAATAAACAATCATTATCATCACAAGTTCATGTATTTCCATGCATCTAACTACAGGCTCACACAACTATACGTGCTATTTACAGTTACGAACATTCCATTTGCCACTCCTTAGATTCCATCTAAGAAATAAGGCCAAGAATATGTGGGATCAAACTTTCTTCTAATGTTCAAAAACTTAGATAGAATCTTTATCTTTTTGTTTTCTTTTATCCTTTGGAGCTCATTGGCTTGAGTTTATCAATTTACTTATTCTGGCTTGTGCACTTCTCATTACAACTTATTTCTGAGGTCAATCATCTGTTTCTATATTTAAGATCAAAGTTTTTCCCATCCTTGTGATATCTATGCCTATCCTTTACTTAGATTGTCAATCACTGAATATGGTAATTTCATTTTCAACCCCAGAGTGTTTGTCAATCTTAGATTAACCCAAATTATACCTACCAATACATTCACAATCCGCAAGAATTTTTCTTTTTATACTCTTAAATGGTATCTCTGTTTCATTTAAACAATCCCCCTTTCAATAGTGCTAAACATAAGCAAGATAGTTTATCCTATGACTTATGTTTTCCCAAGGCATATGAGTTCATTCTCATACAACCAAATTTCCTTTACAAGGCATATATGTACCTAGCATTTTCGTAGTTGATTTCACCCCAGTACGTGTTGATTTGGAAAAGCCCTGAATTCACTATTAATACCAATCAAAAAAACTTCAGGAACTTTTGTACTTGATATAATTTTTGGTCATACTTGATTGTCCATAACCCTAATAGAATCATTTCCTTAATGTTCACGAGATCATAGTCTAAACACATATGTAATATAGTTATTTCCTTAATTCTAAGTAGTTTGAAGGTTCCAACAAGATCCTTATAAGCCAATCCCAATAATACTATCCTGATTCATAATGTCCACATTACAAGTAAAAGATAGTTTTTAGCCCATTTTTCTCCTCGAGTTTCTCATTTTATAGTATCCTTTCCTTATCTTTGATTTCAAACAACCCCAAATATATGCACTAAATTAAATAGCTTATGAGAAAAAGATATCCTGATTCTCAAACTCAATGAGTCTTATCGAGCTTTCACTATTATTCTACTAATCTTGATCAATGATGCAAGGTCCTTCCCAAAAGTAAGTAAATACTCATTTCCTTTGTTCATCAAGTTTACTTGATACTCCAATTTTCTCTCCATTTCTTAATCTAAACTCTTATGTTTTATTTGTTTGATCCTTTCAATGAATGGGGTAAAACTCTAGAGTTTCTTGAGACTATCCTTCATATGGTTTCTGTTGTACCCCCAAGATTACTAACTTCACTTGCTCATCAATAGGGTTATAAGGTTCTCCATTTCACGACAATAAGTTATGCCACAAGTCTTTCTATCTTTGAGTCTACTAGCAAGGCAAAATAAGGTTTAACATCTTCTTTAGTTCTTCTTACAAGATTTTCTAATTATAGCTCTTCATTGTGCTTTTTGAGCGTATTAGTTTCAATAATTGATGTCCATCTACCATGATTTACTTGACATAGGATCACATTCATGTTTGTGGATGTCTCGACAGTGTTGTGCCTTATCTTATCATGATTCTTGGTCTTAGAGAATGAGCTCGGGATCGATTAGCCTATAGCGTGCATCTTAGATGTTTAATAATGTTGGAATGGCTACTTAGTAGTTTTGGAGAATATTTAAGCTATCAATCAACCTAACCGACATTGATCATGAGGGTAGAACTTACTAAATCTTGTATATCATTGTTACAATCAAACATTCATCATATCCCATTTACTTGGCTAAACTAGTTTCTCGTATGCGTATACGAGTGCATGACCTTTTGTCTAATTGGCACGCCTCATGATTCTTTAGTTTTCCCTTGTCAACGCTAGGGTTCATATTCCCCAATTCAACTTTTGGTTCTATTCTCATTTGCACCTTCTATATCTTCAAATTTGGGAACTACATTCCATTATGTCACTGATCTCTATTCTCTATCCACATTCCTACTTGTCATGATAGCAACAACATTTTCTTTGTCTCTCTTATTTATTCTTCCAACTCTTAGTTTATTCCTCATAAGTTTATTGTTGCCGACAACCATTCCCTAGACAACTACATCGTTTATGTCACGCTATATAAGTTTATCAAATTTTAATATATCCATATGTCGTTTTTTAATCAGTAAATGTAACTCTGTTTAGGAAAACCTCAACTTATAATTTAATATCTCATAAAACATATCTAAACGTGAAATATTTCTCCAAATTTCATGTTTTCAAAATTCAAAGACTCCTATGCTTGACATCCCTAGATTACCATAGCCCCTATCTCAGATTTCTATCATCATATCCCTAGATTACCATAGCCCCTATCTTAGATTTCTATCATTATATCCATCATCAATATCATTGAGATTTCAATCACACATATAGGTCAAACATTACTTATCCCTAATAATCACTCATCCATTTTCTAAATACACTATTTCATACAGCAATTCATTTTTTTTGTGTATCTATACAATGTAATTCCCATATATAAGTAAATAGTGAAATTTGTTTGCCTCAAAGTAATCATCACCTGGTCACTACATATCTTCTCAAAATGACTTTTACTCATCATATATAACTTCCACAAATATTACTTGCACAACGTGGATTTCCAAAATAAATACTGAATACAATTCTTCCTAATTAGTCATCTACTCATTAGATTTAACCTTAACGAATATTTCTCATACAGTGCCATAGTTCCAAATAGCATCATCCTTTCTAATAACCACTCGTTTATATGCCTGACATATAAGAAGCAAGAGGTTATACACTGGTTGGCCACCCCGATCATAACCTTTCATTTCCTTAATGTTGAGCATTATCTCAAAGGTTCATATCTTTTTCAATTTCACATTCAATTTTGCAATCGAACCACATATTTTCCCGCCCAAATTCTCACATTCCAAGGATCATATCTTGACATAGCTCAGACATTCTTTAGTTCAAGTACTCACATCTAAAACATTTCCAAAAATCAAGCTTATTCTCAATAATGCAAAAATTCCACACTTTGAGAATCATATCCTAGTATAGCTTAGGGTTTTCCTTAACCCTAGTGTTTACATCTGGGAAGATTCCTAATTCAAGCTTAATCTTTATTAACCCGTCGATTCTAATTACAATTGTCATTCCCATGATAACCTAGGTCATAAAAAATCTAGGTTTTGATACCACCACTATGGCACCCCTACTTGGGGCACTACCCTAAGTGGAGGAGCTTTTAATTTAAGCTTGAAATCTAATCAAATGATAACTAGAAAACCTAAAATTTAATCATCTCAATGGCAAATCAACTTACACTAACCCAAAAGATCACCTAATAAAAGCATAATATATAAAACCCAAGTATCTTAGGTTCATACAACAATTACAAAACATCTCTTAGCTAACAGTCTCGATTAGGTGGAAACTATATGTACAACAATGCCTAATCTATTACAAAATAACTTCTAACCAAAACATGGTCCTCTACCTTTCATCTCAACCTGTCTGGGCAAAATAAAGGATAATGAGAAGGGTGAGTCTTAAGGACTCAGTGAGGGAAATACACAATAGAAGTTGAAGGGAAAATATGAAATTGCAGTAATAAATAACAAGACCTTTTGATAACAAATCAGATGATCAAATCGTGAATTAACAAGAATCAAATTTAAACTCATAAAAACATGAAACATGTAAACATTTAGCAGGTCTATTGGAGTCCTTCCTTATTGCTCCTTGATTAATACAGGATAATATTCAATAACATTTAATTTGAATACAAGAACTTTCCTCTATCTCTCCATTTGCTCGAACACACGGCTCGATATATAACGATTCACTTATATAGCATGGTCAACCGCATGCCATATCTCACCACTCACAATTTGCTACCTCCAGTACCTGTAAGTTAAGATCTTAGGTGGGTACTAGCCCGAAGACCTGTCATTGTTGGTGTATTCTGCCCAACCATCTTTTCAGACCTAGCCTCAAGCCTAACTTCCTGTGGCGTCCCTCTGGGTAGAAACTTCTCAAGGGCATCACCATGGGTGGCATGACACAATGCCAACAAATAGCAATTCACTTTCAACCAATAACAAGAACGATATTCAACAATAGCTAGCAAGGCCTATTCTAATAACAAGATACATGAACAATTAGTAGAAATATTAATATAACTAGGTCTACCTGATCGTTTATCACTTTTACAATCATCAAGATCAAAGGGTGAGTAGACAAGACTGGGGTATAAAGGATAGAAATCTATCAACACGAAGAGAGGAACAAACAGAAAACAAATTCGATGTCAAAGAATAACCCTCACAGGGGTGTTCAAATAAGATATTAGATAATAAAATGAAATTAATATCAAATGATAACCTTCATAGGGGTGCTCAACTCAGACAACAATTAACAATTTGAATTTTCAAACACATTGTAGATTTCAAACAAATAGAGTAGGGTACAGAAACAAAAAAAATCCACATATAGGCGTATCACAAATAACATATAGATAGAAAAAGTGCCAGATTGGCAGACTCTCACCTCTAAAAACCTTAGAAGGTAGCTACAGTCAATGGCCTACTAATCTGTAGTTTCTTGATCTTTGTCACCTAATCACAAGAGTGATTTGCTTATCAAAACCCACATTCAACCGGAATACCTCCAATACTTAAAACCTTACTATTAACTGTCTAAAATTAGTAACCATCTAATTAACTCGATATAAGACTTCATGTAGAATTTTCGCCGAGAAATACTCTTAATAATACTGCTACTTTACTATCGATTAGAGGGTTCTTAACGATATAATAGATATAATCAATTTCCTAATTACATAATTAACCTCATATTAGTTCTAATCAATAATAGTAGGCCAATTAGTTTAATAACCTAATTATCCCCATAAGAATACTAATGCTACAGTATAACACTTACTAACAACAATTATAGCTAATAAAATATTTTAATTACTCTAATCCACTTATTTCTCAATTGTCGTTCTATCTTATCTTAGCATTTGAGCATTAAGATATATGTTGCTTTCATTATTAATACTTAATTAATATTCTCAGTCCATAACTAATTAAATTTAGCCTACATTCATTTTAACAAGTGTATCCAAAATATTCAAGTCCTATTCCGTTCCATAATTTGAATTTCTCAAATACTTCAATTAACTAAATTGATAAATATTAATATTTTATTATCGAATTTAGGTCCATGCACCACTTATAACTGATTTTTGTACAATTGTTTCACTCAATAATTATAATTTTTTGTCCAATTAAACTAAATTTACATTAGAAATTAACATAATGATTTACTCAGATTAAATTAGAAATCAAATTAACTGTTTAGTCATGATTTTAGCAAATTGACTGAGTTCAAGGTCAATTCATAGTCCGAAATTAGCTTGCATTTTTCTGGATCATTGAGTCGAAAATTTTATCCGAAAGTCACAAGATCGCCACTGTCAGCCACCAAGCACCGCTGTGGGCTATTCTTCAAAGTTGTGCATGACTAGCACCACCAGGTGCGCCTTGATGCGTTGGTCACAACTCTCTAATCAATTTTTTGTTTGGATTTCGTTTGGCCAGTCAATTTTGCCAAAAACCACTAGTCTGCTAGCAATGCCACCACCCCATTTTTCTTCAGTTACTTCTATCCATTGTTGGTTCTTCAAATTGAAGACACCATTGTATTCCTTGCACTGAGCCCATCAAAACCCATACCTAGGTTTCAGAAAAAAGCTGTTGAAATAGAGAAACCTACCACCTCCATTGTGAGCTTCGTTTGGAGCTAAATTTTGGGCAATTTGCCGACTGTTTTACTTCAAGTTTTGTACCATTGTGTTCCTTGTATCAAGAGGAAAAGGATGGTTGGTTTGGTTTTGTGTTTTTCGATTGTTGGTGAGAAATGGTTGGAGGAAGAATGGTGGTCTTGCATGTGAGAGTTAGGTAAATTAGAGGGGTAGGTTGATATTTATAGGCAATTTCTTGAAATTCTAAATGGACCCCCAAAACTTTTCTTAGTTTTTCATTTAGATGCCCAGAACTTTAAATCAACTTTTAATTTAGCCCTCAACTTATTAATGCCTTAGAATGGCCCAATTGACCCAAAATATTTATAATTCAACCCTCAAAACTTACAAAAATTCTAACAATTAAGTCCTTTTTTATTTTTATATTAAACCCCACAATTTTTGTCAACTTAATATTTTAATTTTTAAATCTTATTTTCTAAAATACCAAGTTTAGGGATGTTACATATATATTATAAATAATGAATATTGCATTTATAAATAATAATTTTTCAATATATACACCCTTGTACTTTTCATATAGAAAAGGTGAGTTGTTTTACATTTATTATTTTTAAATAATATATTTGTATCATAAAGTATCACCACTGGATAGTGATATCTTTGAATTTTATATTAAATTCGTATTTTAACTTTAATTGATTCCTATCTCTTTGTACGAATGTGACTTAATTTTATGATATGTGTGACTCAAACCAAACCATACAAAGTCCCATTTAAGTAGTGCCAGTTTATTTTTATTTTTTTAAATGCTACTCATATTTATGTGTCACAAAAACTCAAATGTTTCTGATACCTTTTTATTTAGATACATAACAAAAATTTCAATAACTAATGCACAATTATGTCTTGTGTACTGTATTTTATTTTGTTTTTTTACTATGAACTTGTTTGATGTTTTCTTTTGTCTTGACATTGCAGAACACAAGGTGTGCATTAAAAATTATTTCTTTTATTTAAAAATTATTATATTCATTATAATTTATTTATTTATGTGTTTCGTAACAAAGAAAAAAATATTATTATATGCATGCGTTTCCTACTACAAATAATTGTCATTTTACAAACCATTACTTGCTTTTTCTTTTAATTAAATATTATTATATTCACTAAATTATATTAATTAAATAACGAATTATATATACTAGTCACCACGTCAAATGGCAATTAGTTGGTCTATACTAATTACAATAAATTTTTATTATGTTTATTTTTTATAAATAATATATCTAGTTTATTGTGTTTATTTTTTATAAATAATATATTTAGGTGAAGAGGCGGATAACCAAAATAAATCGCTACATTGAATGGCGATTACTTGTTTATAAAAAATTAATATTATTATATACATGTGTTTCCTACTACAAATAATTGCCATTTTATTTGCTTTTTTCTTCTAATTAAATATTATTATATTCACTAAATTATATATTAATTAAATTAAAAATTAAATAAATTAGTTGCCATGTCAAATGGCGACTAGTTTGTCTTTGTTAATTAATTCCTATTATACTAATTACAATAAATTTTTTATCGTTATTTGTAAAAAAATAGCTACTTTGACTTGCCATTTTACTTGCTTTTTTCTTTTAATTAAATATTATTATATTTACTAAATTATATTAATTAAATTATAAATTACATATACTAGTCACCATGTCAAATGGCGACTAGTTGGTCTTCATTAATACGACAAACTACTATAAATTAATTACTATGATACTAATTACGATAAACTATTATACTAATTATTATAAATTTTTATGATAAATTTTTATTAATTAATTACTATTATAGTAATTTCAATAAATTGTTATATTAATTACGTTAAATTTTTATTGTGTTTAATTACATTAAAATATAATATATTTAGTTGAAGAGGCAAATAACCCAAAGAAATTGCTACTTTAACTAGCGATTACTTATAAAAAAAAATTTAATATTATTATATACAAGCATTTCCTACTACAAATAATTGTCATTTTATTTGCCTTTTTTCTTTTAATTAAATATTATTATATTCACTAAATTATATTAAGTAAATTATGAATTTTTATACCAATCGCCATGTCAAATGGCGACTAGTTGGTCTTTGTTAATTAATTCCTATTATACTAATTATGATAAATTTTTATTGTCCACCTTTATGGTTATTAACATTATACAACTTACATTTTATTTTTAATTGAGTTTATAATATTAAGAAATATTATGTTTATTTGAGGGTGTAATAAATTGAAAAGAAATATTAAGAAATTATATATTAAGAACCCTTTAAGTAGTCACCAAATGAAATAGCGATAACTTTATGTATTAATTGTAGTTGCCAAATGGAATGGCAATACATAAATTTTTTGACTTTAAGTAGTGGCCAAATGGAATGGTGATTACTTTTATGTATTGTTTTTTTAATTTTTTGATTGTAAGCAGTCGCCAAATGGAATGATTATTATTTTAGTAGACGACATATTTATTGTAGTTGCCAAATGAAATACCAATTACTTTTTACCATGCAGAAAAGTGATTACTTTTTTTTCGCTCTTACGATTTTAACATTATATTGCTTACATTTTATTTTTAATTGAGTTTCATAATATTAAGAAATATTATATTTATTTGAGGATGAATATCGTAGTAAGACAAATAAATTGCTAGTTTAACTAATTATTATTTATTTGCTCCAGGATCCAAATGGTGATTAGTTAATTTTCATTAATTAATTAATATTATACAAATTACATTTTTTTCAAGGGTTTAGGGTGATTATATTTATTTGAATGCATACAAATAAATCATAGTTTGACTTCCTATTACTTATTTGCTCTAGGAGTGGGGTCCTAGTGGCTCTTTGAAATGGCGATTACTTGGTACTAATTATATTTTATTTTTAATTGTGTTTAATAATATTAAGAAATGTTATATTTATGTGAGGGGAGGGTTAATTGGACAAAGAAATCGCTAGTCAGTGAGTCTGACTAGTGAGACTAAGGTATCACTCGTCTGACTAGCAATCTTATTTCGTACTTATTAAACATTGGAGATTTTATTAAACTAAAATAACAATAAAAAACGTTTAAGTAGGTACGATACCTACCTAACTGTAGAAAGACTGAAGTAACTTTGCAAATAATCTTCTTGGCCACCGACTCTACTATGGTTTCCGTACGAACATTCAGCCTGACAGAAAGGCCCTTGCCCCAATCTTTGTCGATCGGGAGAAGGGGCACACAGCAGGTTTTGAAGAATCTATTAGGCGTGTGATGCTGACAATCCTGCTGATAAATGTCCACCAGATAATGTTTTGGATATCTTAGACAGTCAGTTGATGACAGGAAGAATAGATGATTCAGAAACAATCACTTCAAATTCAACGTCTCTTGCAGCAGAGTAGGACTTATTTTTACCAATTTCCTGTTTGACAATGAGCCGCAACATCACGATTCCAGCGTGAGATTTCTGTCTAATTTGTCCAAGCAGGTACTTATATTCATTTATATATTTATCTCTATCAGAAATTATGTCCGTACAACCATTGTGGCAGTCTTATATTTAGTTATCAAAATCTTTTAAGACACTAAATTTTGGTTGCTTTGCTAGAAAACAATTTGTTACCAGTTTTGCAATACTTGTAATGCACATAAAAGTACCCAAGTTTGCTGGCTAAAATTTGTGTGCTGATATTTTGCTCTGCTGAAATTCATTTCTACTTTTGCAGTCCGTTCTTTTAGTTGCTGTTGCCATTTCCTGAAGAAAGTGAGAACAGAGGTCACTGTCTTGTTTGGGAACGAACCACATTGATACGAGGAACATAAACGTGCCTGCAAAGTATTTTGTGCATGCATGCTTTCTTGCTGAATTAGTACTGATACGCTAAATGATGATTATTGTACAAGAAAATAGAAACCAACAGACGTAAGATGATACATGTTGTTAGAGGCTGACCATACCGTGGTACAGATAGTCTGTAAATATACTTGAAGATTTCAAGAAATGTAAAAATTCATCCTCCTCTATCTCGAATTATAGGAGTTTAATGCATGCTTCATCATCATTCTTGTTATTTGATTTAATAAAAAAGTACTGGGAGTACCATACCTTGACGAAGAACGAGAAAGGCATGCATGGCACCATTGAATCCTTACTGAGCATGTGATATTTTCCGGTGTAAAATTTGCTTAGGAGATCCCAAATTTTTTAATAATAAAGCAAGTACAATTAAAATACCAGAACTTGTAGCACTTGAATCTGCCATGCAAGCATGCTAAAATATGTGCATCTATTATGCCTTTCAACTCTCAAGTAGCCATATGCCCAAATGGCATAAATTATATAAGAACAAATTTAAATCTAGCAAACTTTTTGTGTACATGTGTGTAACTGAAAAAAAAAAAAAATGTCTTTCGACTCTTCCTCACATCAAGTTTTAAGGTAAGAAGTTTAATTTGCTTGAATAGAGCTCTCATATGCTCGAAAGTTTTGTTCATATTGTCTAAAACAAAAATAATAAATTGAAGACATTTCTACATATTGGCGATTGCACGATTTACATGAAACCCGAAAAGTGGCTGCAGTCTTACGATATATGCAGTCCCATAAAGTAGTCTCAAGTGCTTCTAATTTCTCCTGAGAGATAAGGCATGAAAAAACTTAAAAGCTAATAACTGACAAACATCACCTTGGCGTTCTACTAAGTATACAACAAAAAGCGTACTGACCTACACCAACACAAGCAAACGTGTGACACCATTCTGAGATAAATGATTTGAACAAACCAGTTTCACAATCACGCTAGCAAGGCCTAGAATTTAAGCAAACCTCTGACTTTTCTCCCTTTCTTTCTTGTTGGTGATACTATACAAAGGACGGAAGAGTATAATGACCAGAAAAGAAAAGAAAAGAAAAAAGAATCCTATGAAATCAGTATCAAATCACAAGAGAGATATGACATCAGACAAATATAACAGACACTGGAATAAACAGAAAAATCAGCCTGTTAACTGAATGCGCAACTTGTTGGCTATATACAGGAGGTGGCTGATGTTCGTGGATGGATAGTTTTGGAGTAACTTAAGATTAGAAGTGAAGTCACCAGCAAGCAAATGCTTCCGGACAATGATCAGCGTTGCACAACAAATTCGGAGCAGCATTTCCTACAATATTTAAATTGTTTGAACTCATGGAGTAGTTCATTTATGGTACTGATGTCATTCGGCCAAAAGAAATGAACATATAAGCAAGAAAGAAGAACCAAAAGCAAGTGTAGATTACCACAGCACGAGCTTGCCATAAGTTAAATGAAAAAGATTAAAGACCTAGCACACGTCAATTTTAGCAATAACGACTAAGGGGAGCTTGATCAAGAGAAGTGCACGATGTTCAACACTCCATGAGCAATTAAAAACCCTGACAACTTTCTTCAAGTCATCGCAGCAGTCGTTCACTCCATAGTCAACTCGAAGAGGCTTAATTGGGCCTCTTCATCTAGACTGCATTGTAATCACCACTTCCCATTTTATAAAGCTCCTCCGTGTATTCTGATACCAATTGTTCTTACCAGGCACATCCAATGTGCTCAAACAATCTCAATCAATTTCCTCAACCTTTTTCATACTCCAATTTAGCCAACCTGCGAGTACAGCCATTCCCTATTTTATCTCTTCTTTTTTACCATGAATCCATGTTAACATTTTTACTTTTAGCTATCATCAATGTGTAATGTCATGCTCCATTTGCTATCGCATTGCCATTATTAATGATATTGTATTGATTTCCCCCAGCTATTGACATTGCTCAAATTTAGGTATGCAATAACTTCTACTTGTCCAATAACGATGAAAATGCTTCTGAAGTAACTAAAAAACACAATCCAAGTATACAATCTTCAATTGATTCCAAATCATTTTGTTTAAGTTGCTCTCAATGCAATTCCACTTCAGACATAGTTCTGCAAGTCATATCCAGCAATCAATGTCATCCCTTGAAAAATAAGTACAACCTATTTAGTCCATGGTCATATCCTCCCTAACTCAGGCAAATAAATATTTGACTCAAAGAACACCACTTGATGAAACACTCTTCTGCTCTCATTTTCACTTTGATTATAGTTTCCTTATACATATCCTAGATAACTATGTATCAAATACTTTCTCAACACCAAAAAGTTTCTAACAAAAAAGTGTACCTAAATGCTGTTTAAGTTAGATGCTTGCATAGATAATTTAGATACCTAGAAATCCGAAGACCATACTACAAAAATAACTTACTTGAGCGCCATCAGGATCACTCAGAAGTGTGTCCCAGATTAGGAGGCAGTATGCAAAATTGAACTCTTGGGTCAAAAGAAGAGTAATCCATCTGAACACATAAAACTAGGGATTGACCTGCACATACAGATGCAAGTCAGATGAAAAAGATATGTTACATCATCAAAAATTGAGATATACAATTGAAGTATCCAAATTCATCACAAGAAACTTTCACTAGCTCATAATACTATTCTTTGCAGATAGCGTTAACACTTGGCCGGAACCATATTTTGTGAAATGCCTAAAGGGCATCAAGTGCCAGGGCCTCATGGGGCTTAAGCACAAGTTGGCAAAACAAAGCAAGAAAATTCATGATTTTACAGCATACAACGAGAATACAGAAATTTTCTGAAATTTGTAAAATCAATACACAAAGAAAGATAGAGGATAACTCAGCTTGGTTAACAAATTCAGCACATGGTAACATAATAATCATAACTGTAACCATGTTTAGAACGACCAGTTTCAAATTTAAAATCAGCATAAATTGACCACATACACAGTCGTAATTTCTAAACTACGACAAAATAATTGCACAAAACATTCTTAATCAGTCAGCAAGTCATCTAGGTCAACTTGTCCTTGTTGCCATTTTGATCATTATTATTTAATGCAAGTGCTCGTCATCTTTCTCAATGTTAAAAAGGCTTCCTTCAATCCCTCATTCATAAAATGACAACTAAAAATGTACATGAAGTTAGTGTTCTTCTCACCTTCAATCTAATTGTCTTCGAGTTTGTAAAGTCAATGTAAATTACGGTATAAATCCATAATCAGTTTCTTCAACTCTAGAAGCTCAGGAACTCCACCTCGAATAAATATCATCGATCATAGATCCTCCCCCTTTGTTTCAAATAAACATTTGTTGCTTATCTCGTCCAAGGTAATAGAGATGCAAGCCATCCGTAAGCCTCAAGGCAACTGTACTAATTGAGACCATATTGTTCAGAAATCAAATGTCGTTGCCCCATCCCATTTATTCTTTTTTGCTTTGTTGCCTTTTGTCTTTCCAGTTAGATAGGAATACGCAAAAAAAGAACAAAGCTTCTTGCGTTTTGCTTGAACAAAGGAAAATTCACCAACAGCATGCTCCAAATAAAATTTAAGCTCAGGCATGCACCTTTTGAGCCTCCAGCAACTAAGCTTGCAACCAAATCAAAGAGATAGACCTCTTACTAGCAACTGTTAATCAGGCAGCAGAATAGTCGCTTGGCATTTCTCAATCAAACTGAATTGCTAATAATTTCTTTCACATAATGATCATCATTGACCTACCTTTTACTTCTAATGATGTATGGATAAACTAGTAGATTAAAGACTAATTAACTGAAGAAGCTAATTAAATAAAAGGTAATTGAAAAGTACTAATCAACTATTGCAGTAAATGTACAATACAAATTTATTTGCCACAAGAATTCCTATAGCTGGACGATTAGCCAGTGGACCTTTTATGCTCAACGTGAACACTCTCCATTCACATAACACCTGGAACCTTGGCATTATTATGGATAACATCACACATAACCACAAAATCTAGGCATTGGTTCAGTCAATAACAAAGATTCAGTAACCCAAATCTTCGGATGTTTTCTTTGTGTTCTCTCGCACAGAAGGTGCCCTTGCATAAAAGTTATAAATCTTCACACAAAATGATAAATATTAAACCTAACATAGATTTGAAAATCTAAGTTTGAGTATCTTTTGCTCTCATACTGTGCTATCTCCAGTTACTTGTATTGAGTATTTCTCACATTTAGCAATCTATTTTATATTCTTCAGCATTGCCACTAGAGGACAGATGTGACTAATAACAAAGTAGGACACATAGGTTCTTACATTTGTTGTCATCTCAAGATGACGCCAGAGTTCTTCATCATGCTCCTTTAGAAGACGTGATAATCTTGTAATGGTGGAACAGATCCCCACAACACTGTTATCAAGTTGTTGAACAAAATTGTCGCGAAATTCACTTCGTAGCTCCACAAAACAGAAGAAAGTGTCTGCTTCAGCACAAGCCTGTAGGACTAGCAAAAAGAAATAGTAACTGAAAAAGAAACCAAAACAACTAGAAGAAAACACTTAACTCACAGCATATTGGAAATTACAGCAAAGAAAATAATTATCAAATTTGTAATTTCGACTTGAAGCAAATGAACTTGGTAACATCAGTTGCTTATCCAAAGTAATTATGAATCACTCAATTTAGCTGTGTTACCTACATTGTTCCATCAGCTTGCTTGATTTTCCATGGACGTACTATCACTATAGTTTCTTTTTTCTTCATCAGAAACTTATATTAACTAAACAAAACAATCAAACCAATATAAAATCACAGTGAAATCTGACTCTTTTGTCATTGATAAATCACTCTTATATGTCGTATCCTCAATCTGTACCGAGATTCTGTTTGCAGTACCAATGCTGATTATTAGCTCCTTGGTCTTAAGGAAGTTTCATGAAAGGGAAGCTTTAACACCAATGTCAGTAATAGTTATCATCTTCTAGATGTTCTGTATAACTAAAACTTCATATCATGAGTACCAAGAAAGTGGACAATTAAAAGCTGGATAGAGAAACTACAGTAGTTAATGTGACAGAAAAAGCTATAAGAAGCAGTCGTAAATTGGCAGAGAGAAACTTTGCTGAATTATGTGACCATGCAACATCTTGTTGTTAGGCCATAGAAATTGTGAATTTCAAGCATTTGGTGTTTCTATGAGTTAAAAATCTGCAAATTTACATCTTTACAACCCACAGTTAAGTATACACACACTGTTTGTCAGCCATTCGAGTAACCTACTATTTACAAGATCATATCCACAAGTCATTATAAATGCAGCCTTTTCTTTTTGCAGGAAACTTCCATATAACTTTCTTGATACACTAACAGGATGTACCAGAGTTTTGTATACAACTTTAAAATCAGATTTTTCCTTTGAAACTCCACAATATGCCAGCAGCCCAAACTCTTCAATTGTGAATGTGTCCCCTAGTCTTTTCCATCTCTCACTCTTTCCTTATCCTCTTTGCTCTTCAGAAAGTGAATTTTCTCGAAAGTTGCAAATGAGCTTGGTGGTAGAAAGCAATTATCCCATTCTTTGAACACAATACAAGGTTCCATAATATCATCCAACATAAATTTTCAAATCACTAGGACTTTGTTACAAGAAATAGAGACCAAGAAACATAACTTACCGCATTTTCCTCATTAGAGTCATTTTTGAACACATAGAATAATGGTGCTAAGATTTCGTTCATCCCTTGCACATATCTCATTCCAGGATTTAATTTTGCAAATACAATCAATATATTCCTCAAAGCATCCTGAAAGCAAGATTAATGGGGCAAGTGAAATAATTTCTCACAAGTATGTATCACTGAAACAAGAAAGAAAGAGAGAATGAAACTAGGGTTCACTTGGTTGGATTTAGCAAAAGTTGAGTCCCCTGAGAAAAAGTGCATGTCCCGTTGAGTACGCTTGACATCTCGGTCAATCTGTTCCATTATCTCAGTCCTGCAATATTGATTTTGGAGTCAAATGATATATTACATTTAGTGTTGACAATGGCCTGCTGTATTCCAGGCCCGCTTAGGACATAAGTGACATAACATGCATGTATCTGCAATAAATGACATTAAATGTGGAAAGGAATAAAAGTACCTGAAAGAATTGATTCCATATGCTACTTTTCCCAAGACTTAAAAGATGCTCTCCATGAGTTATCTCTGATCTTGAGAGGAAACCCTGGCTGCCATCTGGTTCGTTATTATCAAGACTTGACTTTTCCAGCCTCCTCGTAATCTCTGACTGACTAGCAATTGATACATTCAGAAGATGCAGAAAAAAATTGGAGATGGTATTCGAGGCTAAAGCCCACAAGCACAAATATAATGTCCATGGATGACTAGTTTATTTCAAGTGTTGAGAATTTTCCCCAACACCAGCCTCCTGCCCAATGCATCCATAAGACACATAAGGTACCATGATGGCATGCACTGAGCAGTAATTGAAGAGAGAGAGAGAGAGAGAGAGAG
>JACGDI010005494.1:691050-713889 GCA_014898725.1 Jacaranda copaia | reverse complement strand
ATTTGCATAAACATGTACTTTTACGATTGATTTGGCTATGCAGTTAATAAATGAAAGAAGAGATGCAGAAATATCCTAATCACAAGTTTTAACCGATACAGCAGGCTGTTTCAAAAGAACCAACACAACAGATGTAACACTGACTGTATGGGCAATATCACCCAAAATTCTTTTTTGTTTCTCCAGCTTCAGAGTCATTCCATTGAGAGAAGTAGATCATAGCAGATAGAATTTTGGTCAACAATTTCCAGAACTTATAGGACTCATCAATAACTCCTCTTTGAAATGCTTATATTGAGACCTTTTCTTGGCCAATTCTGAATGCCAAAGCGCGCTATCAGTTGGAAGATACCCCAGTAATAGCTGCAAAATGTTCAAGGTAAAATCATAATCTAGTTATGTTGAAGTTTTTAACTGAGAGAGTTTACAAAATACAGCATTAAACATCCTTAGCTCTTAGATATCAAGGGTAAACAACTTTCCTGAATGGAAATATTCATTCACATTTATTACACATAAAATTAGAACAAAGGTTTCCTCTAGTTTATTCTTTTCCTACAAAGCATATAATTATAAGCTTTCTGAAGGGAAGGGAAAAAGGATGTTGACCACATGCAACTTCATCTAAATTTACTATAAACTCTCAATCTTAAACCTCAAAAGTGCCTTAGATTTTTCTGTAACTTAAAAGTTTCTCTATTACTAATAATCTTACTGAACATGTGTAGCCTACTAATACAGTAACAAAAGCAAGAACCATAAGCCAAGGATGGATGAATCATTAATAATGGAGAAGAATCGCCATAGTAGTTATTGGGATAGATGGATATGTTATGTAAACCAGTCAATACATGGTCTAATTCTAGATCCAGATTGAACATTAGATGGGATTGTGAACATGCTAATATATTTCCCCCTTTCGTCTTTTGAAAGTAGATATTTTATCAGTGTTTGTATTGAAAGGGTGTAGAGACTATCACATACAGATTAATTCATTAACAGATCCTATATCTCACTATAGAAGGTTCATACAAATTTAAAAGAACCACAATGTTACGAGTTTGAGGATCCATTAAAAGGTCATGCTTTGCTGGTTGGCTGAGCTTCAAGAGCTCTAAAGTTCATTGTCCCAAAATAAGCATTCTATCATAAACATACAGTTTGTTCCAAGATGCATTAAGTATTAACACAGTGGAGTATTGTGTAATTCCGTGAAATGCTTTTTGCATTTTTGGGTAACCTACTTTGTGTTTCCCTCCATGAAACCTAAAGTGAATCTAAACCTAACACACTTCAATTAGATTCTAGTAATAAATAGCAAGAGCATACTCTTTGCAAACAAATCATCAATCCTCGTTGGATAATGAGAAATTTTTAATTCTCAAACATGAACAACAGAAAAGTAAATTAACTGATGAATGCAATCCTTGAGGCACTAGATGCAAAGTGTTTCAGGAAAACCATGTACTTTTTTCCTTATTGGACCAAATCCCTAGGGAACATGCATATCTATTGAAAACAATTAACCTAGAGTTCATACCTTCCACATATTCACACGAATGCCAGCTCCATCGAGGATGCCTTGTGATGCTAGCCTTCTCAATTCTCCCATATTTACAACCTTCCTTGACAGCTAAGGTTTACAATAAAAATAAAGATGCAAATTAACAAATAAAATCAACTAGAAAGCTAAGAAAGCGGGAAGGGATTAGATAAGTATCAGCAAGTAGGGACAAGAAAAAGATCATAATGCCAGACAAAACATTTATTTAACTCCGTGTATGATATCCTACACCTTGGCCTAGGAGGCCACTCTCAATGTGCATGAATAAGCAAGACAGCGTCCAAATACCTGAAAGGATCTAACATTCGCAAACAAATTAGCCATTAGATATCAATACTCCAAGAGTATATTAATTTCACATTTGGAGGAGACCTAAAAGTTTATCTATGGAAATCCTAGGATCCATGTCTTCAAAGAAAGAAAGAGGCCCTTCTTCATATTTGGATAAAAGTTAGTTGACATAATCTGAATGATTTGGAAGAGTCAAGTTATTTTATTAAACTAATCCTATTTGGAAGAGTTGAGTTGTTTTATTAAACTAATCCTAGATCTTCACATCATCGCCATACCACAAGTTTCTCTAGATAACCCTAATCATCCTCAAGGCAAGAGGCCACCACGGACACAACTAATGAGATAGCATAGGCCATTCAGTGTCTCCTTGTCAGACAAAGCTCTTAATTTGTCTCCATCACAACCCTAAGCATCAGAAAGATAGACCCACTAATTTTCTAAAGGAATAGTGAGCAAGTGCAGAGGGAATAAGGGAAAGCAATTTTGCTGCTTGGGCATGTGTCTTATTGGATAAGGTTTGTGTTGAGTTACACATACAACACCTGATGCCCTAGCAATGGAGACTTGCTTTAAACTATATAGGTAGATATATGTAGGGGTGAAAACATATATTAAATAGATCGAATATGTTGTTTCCATATTTATATCCGTTTAACTTTTCGAATATTCGAATACAAATACGGATTTGACGGATATTAAAAAATAATAACTGAATTCGTATCTATTGGATATCGATCGAATTCAGATATATTCGTATTTGATTATCATTATTCAGATTTATTCATATTTTATTAAACTTATCCATATTCGAATTATTTTTTTGTATTCATATTTAATAATAATTATTTAAATATCTATTTACAAATATCCAAATGTGAAAATCTGTAAACTTATAACAAATACATATTTTAGTTAATAGAAGGCATAGTTATTAAAGGCGAGAAAGGCGAGAGGCGGGCGAGAGGCTCATATTTAAGATACGAGGTGGGTGATCAAAAGGTGAACGAGGCGACAATTTAAAAAATATATAGTGCAAAAATTCTAGAAAACATATAGACATATAAACAATGTTAAAAAAAATCTAAATTCATACTTTAAAAGTTCATTCATAACTCATAAAAAATACTAATATATAGTCAATTAACATTAAATAATCATATGTCATCCTCATCTCCACTCAAATCTAATGTAAACTAATCATCTTCATGGCCACCATGAATGGGTTCACACTCTTCTTCATCATCTTCAACTTCATCAATAAGGCGTAAATGTGTACTAGACGTATTTGAAGTACCTATCTTCGCCTTTCCTCTTTCTTTCCTAACATCACAACTTGGAGCTTTTGAAGTGGATGATCTCTTCTCTCTAGTAAAATATGCCAGCTCTTCAACTCCAAAAGCTCTAGCAACATCTCCCATGTTAGGCCATTATCAAACATCTCATCATTATTTGTTTCACTCATTCTATCATCTTCGCCCGCCAACCACTCATTACTATCATCAATATCCTCCAAAGATATAGGATCAATCTCTTCATGGAGTCTATATTGTTGTCTCGATGCTTTATTGTATTTCACAAATACCAAGTCATTCATTTTAGCTTGAGCCAACCTATTTCTCTTCTTGCTATACACCTATCAATTTCATATACCATTGATGATTAAGTATACGCAAAAAAATATTTCTATTTTTTACAATTTAAACTAAATAGAATAATGTGTGACTAAACTTACATGCTCAAAGAAGTTTCAATTTCTCTCACACCCAGATGCACTACAAGTAAGGCAAAGAATTTTAATGGCTAAACTCTACAAATTTGGAGTCTCACTACCATAAGACCTCCACCAATCAGCAACGGAAATTGAATAAACCTTAGTACTTCACATTAATTATAAAGTAACATCAATAATTTCATATTCTAATTTTTAAGATATATTCAAAATTTCAATTTATGGTATTACCTGGTGATCTCGTAGTCCTCTATCTCGTTGCCATATTATACCCAAAGAGGCCTTCTTCATTCTTGTAACGCGTTAATTCTTCATGAATTATATCTTAGGTATGTGTATTTGTAACCAATCTCTCAAGACATTTATAGAACCTAGATATAATTTTCTTATCACCATCAATATTTGGATTTGAATAGAAAAACTTCGGGTTCAAATAGTAGCCAGCTGTATGCAAAGGTTGATGAAGTAGATCTTCCCACCTCTTATCAATGATATCAAAATTTCAGCTATATTTTTCCTCATCACCACCAAAACTCTTTGCAATAGCTTCTTTTGCTCTGTCTATAGCTTCATAGATGTAATCCATTGGAGGTTTCTTCTCACTATCAACTAGCCGAAGAACCTTCACTAAAGGAGTAGCAATCTTAAGGGCTTTGGTTGCTCCTCGCCAAAATGCAATAGATAGCACAATCTTGGTTGCTTGTATACCTTTTTGCTCTTTTGCCCATTTGCTGCTGCTCCATGCATATGAAACAAACATAGCTCTCAATCCTTTTTTTTTTACCAAATTAAACCTTGAGAGTGTGAGGAATGTTGTTGCAAAATAGGTCACTGCAGGCCTAACTAACTCTAAACTAGTAAACTTTCTCATCAAGTTTATTACATCGGGGCGACTATATATATAGCTTTTCACTTTCATGGATTTTGTAAAAATTGGACAAATGTCCCTATCTTTAAATATATCCTCCAATATCAAGTTAAAATAATGTGCGGCACATGGCATCCAATGTAAAGTCGAATACTTGGCCATCAATAATTTTCCTATGAAGATAGAAAATGTAGAAAGATAATAAAAATAAATTACAAAAAGAGAAAAAAGAAAACAAAATACAAAAATATGAATTATGATAAACATAAACTATTTAAATTTTAATAGCTCTTAAAGTTTTACCCGCTAGCCTCATATTTGAAGCATTATCTGTAACCACTTCAACAATATTTTCTTGTCCAACTTCCTCAACAAAATCGTTCAATAGCTCAAACATTTTCTCCCTTGTCTTGCTATACTCAGAAGTATCAACTGACTTCATAAACATGTTTCCCTTAGGACAATTAACAAGAAAATTACTCAAAGTTTGTTCCCTTTTGTTCTTCCACCCATCTGACAAAATAGAACAATCGTGTTTTTTTCATTCTTTTTTGTGGTCTTCCATTACCTTTTTCACTTGATCAATCTCCTTTTTTAGCAAAGGAACTCTCACCTCATGAAAACTAGGAGCTTTCAAACCAGAACCATGCTTTAAAATCTCATCAATCATCTCCTGAATGCTATCGTAATTCACCGTGTTAAAAGCAATCCCAGCATCATACATCCTTCTTGCTAGAGCTGAATGTGCTCGACCTTTCAAGACTTTCAATGGCTCCTCATTCACATCCTTTCGTTTCTTCATGTCTTTCGCAGTCGGTTGTTGGCCATGACTTACAAAAATATCTATTGACCCTTGCACATTTACTTTTGCTTTTTTATTCAATTGATAAGCTTCCCGACTCCCTATTTCAACATCATCATCTTTTGCACCAATACTTCTCAAGTATTCTCCTCGAGTTCTTTGTTGTTGAACTTGTTTTTCTAAAATAATTTGCTCTCTAGCTCTCTTCTTTGTGCCCATATAATTCTAAATTTCCTCCTTCACATCATTTGGGACTTTCTCACATGGTCTCACATTAGGAAAACCTCCAACTACATGTTTTTTTGCCCTACATATTCCCCCAGAATATTTTTGTTCACAAAAAATACATATAGTGTTATTTGTATTTTTTGGATTCTCCAACCTCACATATTTCCAACATGGGTCTTTTCTAGATGAAGTATGTCCAGAACTAGAAGACAACATATTTTCAAGATGTAAATGTAAACTAATATAGTTAGATTTTAGAATAACGTATGAGTAAGACAAAACAAATGAAAAAAAAAAAACTTCACAATTATTTATCAAAAAAAACAGCCAAGAAAACAGCAAAATGGAAAAAAGAAAAGAAAAAACTAAACATAAGAAGTTAAAAACATAAACATTATACAAGTTTTATATGAAATCAGTAAAAACAAAAAAAAAAAAACAAAATAATTACAGAAAATATAATTAAAACAATCAAAAAATAAAAATAAACAAAATAATTACAGAAAATAGAAAAAATAGTAAATAATAATTTAAAATAAGTTAAATGAAGTTAAAGAACCTAAAATCTTACATTTTTGTACATAAGATAGAAACAAAAAAAGAAAAAAAAATCAAAAACAATACCTGAATCATTGGTGGGGGTGGCAAACCGGCGGGGGACCTGTGGCTAAAGAGTGGTCTTGGTGTTTGTGGGGAGTTGTGTGCAAATGGGTGGTGGGCCACTTTGCTTTAGTTTATTAGTTTAGCTAGGGTTTTTTATTTTAAGAATTTTTTTTTTGAAAAATCTAGCAGCATAAGATTTTTTTTCTTTTTTTTTCTTTTAAAAATCCCACATTTAGTGAGGCCGGCAAGGCACCCGCCTCATTGAAGTAGGCGAGGCGCCTGCATAGGGGCGCTTTGCTGCTGGCGCCTCGCCCAGGCTTTGCTTGGCTCACTTGGTCGCCTCAGGTGAGCCAGGCAGACGCTTTTCATAACATTGATAGAGGGAACAATATAATTTTATTAAAAGGCAGACACCCTTCATAGCATTGATAGAGGGAACTATATAATTTCGTTAAAAAGAAAATAATAAAAAAATAACATAATTTCTAATAAATAATTAATTTTATAATTAATTATCAGTATTTATTAATAATAATAATGACATTTAAGTATATTAATTATAAAGTTAACCAGCAACAATTGGGTTGATTAACTTTATTCTTTAATTTTATCTCTATATTACAATAATTTTTGAAATTTATTCTTTTTCTTCCCAATTCCTCAATTATAATTTATATATATACATATAAGGATTATGAGACTTTTATTAAAAACTATAAATAATATATTATTTAATAAATATGTATTTGGAGCGGATATTAAACGAATCAGATATGCACTTACCGTATCCGTATTGATTTATAATCAGATATCAACTAATCAAATACGGATAAAATTCGGTTTAACTGGATGCGAATAAATTTTGTATAAATAGATATTAATGTAAACAGTAGACAAATTTTCAATATCCATTTACAGTTCTAGATATGAGTCTTCTCTAGAGAGAGTGCATAATTTGGGCATGATTAATTGTTTCCATTTTGTAAGGGCACAATTCATAGAAATGATGAAGTCAACTATCAACAATCAGTTGAATAGACGAAGGAACAGCTTATAAACAACAATATGGAGGCTAAAACCATGAGGAAGATATCATGGTTGAGTTTGAATTTACTACAATAAGTTGCACAATAGCCAGTTATCTCAGTGCTACTTGTATTTACATGACAACTTTAAACAGAGTGAATAAATTACTAGTCAATCAGGGCTATTCAAGCATTGAAGTGAGTACGAGCGACTTCAAAAGTTTCCAAGTAAATTTTAGCTCTTTCTTCTCGGCGTCAAAGCGTAAGAACATGCATTGTCAAGTAAACATGCACAGACACTTGAACCATATGTGCAGCATTTGTATTTGAATTTATATATGGGCGTTAGAGTGAGAGAGAGAAAATTGAACAAACCTCTTGTAAAAGCTGAGCATGCCTAGAGATATTTTCAGCAGGAGGAGGCGCCGGCTACACAGCTGCACCACCAGCAGACGCCATAGAGTTGGCGGAAGAGCTCCAATTATCTTCATCACTGTGGCAAACACTACTATTACTACCATAATCGCCACTCAATGGATCCCTAATTCCCTTTTCCTAGAACTAGAAATGTGAATAGTAGAAGTGCTTGGAGGATCCAGTGGTGAAACTGGAGGCGACGGCTCAACAGTTGGGGCGGCAGCAGGTCTGACGGCATTATTTGAAGGGGGTGATAGAGGTGGGCGAGGAGAGGACCAGAGGGAGCTGTTGAGCCAGTCGAGAACCCGATTCTTAACCATAATCAATCAGAGACCAATGGAGGATTCTTCGGAGAAAGTAGATTGCCCTTAAATTAATTTATGAAAAATTGGAGAAGTGAAAAGCTTTGGATTGTTATTGTGAATGGAGATGGTATGGTTGGTGGAAGCATCATAGGCAATTAGCCATATGCCAGAGAGTGAGGAGGAACTAAGTTTGAGTTTGATTGCCATGTGGATTTGTGGTCACATGAGTTGCATGTGCTTGAGAATTTGAAATTGGACACATTTTTATTTGTTCACAACGTAAGGAGATTTTTTTTTGTGAAATAAAGTTTTAATTTACAAATAATTAAAGATTACTAACTAATTAAATGAGATGTTGTCTCTTCTTTCTCCTTTTTGGCATGTCACTTACAAAAAAAAATGCTATTTACTAATTTTTTTTAGAAAAAGGAAAATGATTGTCCTATAAATACCATATAGAAAAAGAAACAACAGAAGAGTGAAACACTGTCTCAATGTTAGTTGGTGAACTCATTAAGTATACTTTTAAGGAAGTATACTGTATTGAGATTATTCTACTGATTCAATGCTTATGATACTATCCGATCAAACGATTGATTGGTATTTTTTTCTTTATCTCCTTTGCTGGTATCTCATACTAAATTTAATAATAATATCCTATTTTAACATAATTGAATGATGAGAGAGAAAAAAATAATCAAACACAAGAATTCTTCGATCTTTCCATTTTGTTTGATATGATTATAAATGGATTGACATGACAGTGAAAAAGTTTCAAGAGAAGCAAGAAAAAAAAAAAAATTCAATCAGATAAAATAATATTACTATAGCTTGAGTGAAAGTTACAACATCTACTCGAATACTATAATAGAAGTGGATTGAATTAAGAACAGATAGGAAACGTCTTTATTTGGGTGCTTTATTTTGTGTCTACTTATGAAAGACTAAGCTAACATAATTTAATAAAATATTCTAGTTCAAATATCATTTAATTGATATGACATAAAGGAAGTATTGTAAACCACATATTGTACTATTTATGCTAAAAATTTATTTTTAATCCACATTTTAAAGATATATACTCAGTTAATCCACATATTTCACTTTTCACATATAAAATAATAATAAAATTAAAAATATTTCAAAACCATAACATTGCGCCCCGCTGTTGGACGTTGGGGTTGACCCCCCGATCCTGCCAATGCAAGGGGAAATGGAACTAACCTTAAACTCACTAAGATAGACCTCATATCCTCTGTGGGCTATCTAGACCTAGACCCAACTTTATGATCGGAGTTCGGAGGTTGAAGATCAAATACCAGCTCTGCTGCAGGGGTGATGTGAAGAGAGATTTGCCATATTTAATGCTGTCTTCTCTGAAGTTCCCTCTATGTTAAATGTAGGAACATGCATGCCACTCTAGAGTATTATGAACTAGAGTTACGTCATCTCAGTTAGGGAAACAAAAAGACCACAATTACCCCACATATGAGGACATAAATAGTTCTAAGCAGCGAGGCACAAAGCTAAAATCGAACCTAAGATGCGAGATTATAAATTTTTGAATCAAAATCAAGACCTAGATACACAAAATTAAGGCCTTTTACTCTATATTTCCCTAACCATTTCCTCTCAAAAGCTCGGTACTAAATTAAGCTTTAGAGGGCCTTCGCCGAATGTGCTTTTAGTGAGCCTAACATTTGCTAAGTGTTGCAGGTCAACCCATTTCTAGTAGGAATGCCCGATTGGATCCTTGTATTTTCCCAACCTCACAAACTTAAGCTTCATCACATAAAATTTGAAAATGTTAATGAAAACATAATCATTTAGACCTAATTATTTTAATAAAACTTATTTCAACTATTAAATTTACAAGTGGTATTTTCAAGATAAGAATATATATCCATAGAACATTCTAAATATTATTTAGGAGAAAATTGTATTTTTTGTCCCATTAAATAGGGAGTTTTGTACTTTTGGTCCCAAGTTTGCATTTATAGGACCAAAATTTTTATTTTTTTAGCATATTTAGGACATCTCTGGCGTTTGTTAATCTTTCGATGAAAATTATTAAATGAAAAATAATTTATTACCTTATAACCCTAGAAGTTTGATCTATTTATAGATCACCCCACAAAATTCTCTAATAAAAATATACTCAAAACATTATGTAGTTATATATATTATGTAAATATAAATACATATATACATACCCCACCATTACCACTATCCCCAAACCCTATGCAATTGACCATGGCCAGTAGCCCACCTAGCCGTGGTTGGCCTTTGGCAATGGAGCAGTCAGATTTAACCACTGGGCATGGCCAGAACCAGCGGCTAGATTTGACTTGGCCATGCTCTAATGCTGGCAGTAGCTAGTAGCTTCATTGGCCATGGCTTGAGGTGAATGCTACCTGTGGCCAGCGGCCACCTGGAGTATGGTAGGGGTGGACTCGAGGGTTGGTCGAATGAAATGGAGAAGGGGGTGGGAAGGGCTGGCCATTGGCTTAGCCAAGGACAAGTAGTCGCTTGACCAGAGGCCATGGTTAGCTTCAGCGGCCGTTGGTCGGGAATGGTGAAGGATGGGCAAAAGGTTATTAGGGTAGGATAGAAGGGTAGGGAGAAGAGGAAAATAGTTTCCTTTTTTCTGTTTTTAATTTTTTTTTAACTTTTTACTTATATATTTTTTTATTAATTAGTTAACCTAAATTAGTTTAAATATATTTGTTATTTTTACATATTATCAAGCATATAATTTAAAATTTTATATTATCCAAATGATTAATTCTTTACTCATTTTATTTAAAATTAATTAGAAAAAAAATAAATAACCCTACTTTCAGTTTGGTATTCAGTCTCCATTTAAATTTTTACATACTAAACTCCCAACTTTTTCAAATAATTTAGGATTCACTCCCCATATTTTTTAGAAAGACCTATATATCTTTATATTTGGAAAAAACACTAAAAATACCTGAGAAATGTGTTTCTCTCTTCAAGAAGAACACTTTTCCTTTTTTTTTTTGGCCTAAAATCAATTTCTCAAGGTGCCAAAAGAAAAGGGTGTGAAACCATTCTTTTGCTATTAACGCAAGGAGAAGAAGTGAAAAAAAAAAGATACCAAAATTTTTATCAATTTTTTGCGATAATGGAAGGAAAAACAGCTGCAAAAAGAAGTCAAGTACAAAAGAAGTGAGCAAAAGAAACAAAAGTATGTTTTCTGAATTTACAATTTCAAATGTCAGTGATTTTTCAATGTTACACTTGTTTCCTGTCTTTTTTCTCATATTTAGAGTTTTTATTCATTTTTTAGTCGTTAAGTACTAGAACCCATTTGATATACATATGATTTTTGTTGTGAGATGGGAAGTTTTTGATTTGTACTTGAAGGGTATAAAAATGAGACTTTTTCTTTTAGGGGTTTATACTTCTTTTTTTCTAAAATTATATGGTGAAATTATATTGTAAAACTATCTAAACGTAGTAGTGTATTATTTGTAGAACAAAACATTCAAGCTTGCAATCCATATTAGGCAAAAGTGCAGTATATGATTTGTATAACTGCAGTACATTTTAGAAGCAAATGTAGTATAAAATATTTAATCTTGCAATACATAATAGGAAAAAGTATAGTATATAATCTTTATAGCTGCAATACATTTTAGAAGCAAATATAGTATAAAACATTTAATCTTGCAGTACACATTAGGGAAAAGTCTAGTATATAACCTGCAGTACATTTTAGAAGAAAATATAGTATAAAATATTTAAGCTTGCAATACACATTAGGTAAAATTATAGTATATAATTTGTATAGCTGCAGTATATTTTAGGAGCATTTATACTACAAAAATATTTAATTCTGTAGTATATATTACATAAAATTGTAGTATATAATCAGTATATCTGTAGTATATTTTAGAAGCAACTGTAATATAAAACATTCAAGTCTGAAGTATATACTAACTGAAAGTGTAGTATATTATATTATATATTTTTGAAGTACATTTTAGAAGCATCTCTAGTACAAAATATTCAAGTTTTTGGTACACATCATCTAAAAGAGTTAGTTTATTATCTGTTTATATACTAATTTTTCTTTTTTTGATTGCAGCAAAGCCAAGACATTATGAGGTCTGCTCTCGTTGCTTCCCTAAAATTATTTAGAGTAAATTGGAGATTGTGAAGTCCAAGATGGGGTCAAAATATTTTGATGCATTGAAAAAGACTTTTTTTCTATATATACATGGATATGCCTAAGTTAAGTTTAAGCTTCATTCGACTTGAAACTATACTTAGAAGGTTTGACCTAAAAAAGTTGTCATTTTATTTTTCGGAGGGGGTTGAGGTTCCTTTTTCTACAATTGAATTTTCTATGGTTTTAGGGTTGCCATATGTGGGGTAATCTGTTGATATAACATTGAAGATAAAGTCATCAACCTTTGACAGCCTTTTTTCTAGAAAGTTGTAGAATATAACTAGATCTGAAATAGCAAAAATATTTGAGGAGTATGTATATAAGGATAGTGAGGAGGGCTTGAATAATTTTTGTAGGTAGTACATACTTTTTGTTTTTAATTATTTTTTATTTCCAACATCTAATTATTGGACTCCATGAATTCTCCTACCATACTTGGACAATTTGTCTAGAGTTGGTTTGTATACATGGGGCGTAGCTGCATACAATTTTCTTGTCCAAGATATGAAGAATCATTTAGGAGTAGGTGGAGAAAGAACCAAGAACTATATTGATGGCTGCACAGTCGGTTTGATGGTAAGTGTTTGCTTCATTTTTCTAATAATATTGATTATATTTATATTCAAGTGAGTATAATTTTTTGATTTATGAATGATAAGCATTAGTTTATGAACATATCTCATCACTGGCTTCATCAGTGAGCTTATTTAAGTTTTCGCGCTTTTACCGGTGGAAGGATAGCAAACTCTCACATAATGTGGATGAGGTAGAGAATAAATTAAAACAAATTATAGCAAAAATGGTAATAATTGAATAATTCATTGTTATCTTTTTGTATAAGAATTTGAATTTGATAATTATTTTCATTGTAATAGGTTGTAGCCCTCAACCCTACTCCAAAGGAGTTAGAATTGGTAGTTTTGATCAAGAAATTAGAGGCTGCCAGTACTATTATCAGTGAAGTCCTTGCTTGTGATCATATAATATATGAAGCAATTATTGTAGCTAAAGTTGAAGAAATTAAATCATTGAAAGAAAAAATTATTTCATTTGATATGATGGTAATGAAAGAGTAGGGTGAGGAGGAGCATCTAGCTGAGGACAAGACTGATGGGGAAAAGCTTGAATAGAAAGTTGTTGAGTTTGTACGTGAAGGGGGACTTGATTTGGTAGATGATGTATAGAAAGAAGGGGATGAATCTGAAGACATGGTGGATAAAGAAAGTCGAACAAAATACCATCATGATCCTTTAGATTTCCCTAAACCTTTAAAGACATAACTTTATGTACCAATTCAAGTGACTGAGTTCAAGGAATCTGAGATTGAAGTAGCAAATATCATGTCCTCAATTGTGACAAATGTGCATAATCAAGAAGACATGAAGCCAAAATAGAAATCTTTAGATTTTTTCAACCCCCTGAGCACCACACCAGCCAAAAGAGCAAGATAAGTGACAAAAACCTATCATCCTCACCCTCGTGCTAAAAAAATGAAGAACAAGAAGAGAAGAAGGTGTTGCCAACTACTTAATATTTTAAGTTTTTGCTATTTACATTTCATTTGTAAATTATCTATTTGTAATAAATGTAATGATATCTTATACTTGATTGGTTGATATTTGTACTTAATGTGATCATATCTTATAGTTCATGTTAGTGATATTTATACTTAATGTGCTATTCTTTTACACTTCATGTTGGCGATATTTGTATTTCATGTGTTGATCTTTTATATTCTATATTGAGATATTTGTACTTCATGTACTGATCTCTTGTACTTAATAGTTGATACCTAATTGCTTGGGTTTTGTACCCTATGCAAGCATGTTTTGTGCTCTAATAAGGGATATTTCAATAGTTGATACTTTAAACTTAATGTGCTTGATTTCTGTACTCCATGTCAGTATATTTTGTACTTCAATTGAGAATACTTTAATAGTTGATACTTTGCACTTAATGTGCTTGAGTTTTGTACTCCATGTTGGTTATATTTTGTACTTCAATTGGGGATATTTTAATAGTTGATATTTTGTACTTAATTTGCTTGAGTTTTGTACTCCATGTTGGTTATATTTTGTACTTTAATAGAAAATATTTCAATAGTTGATATTTTGCACTTAATGTGCTGAGTTTTGTACTCTAGGTTGGTTATATTTTGTACTTTAATAGGGGATACTTCAATAGTTGATACTTTGTACTTAATGTGCTTAGGTTTTGTACTATATGTTGGTATATTTTGTACTTCAATAGATGATACTTCAATACTTAATTCTTTGTACTTAATATGCTAGTCTTTTGTACTCCAATTGTTAATACTTTGTACCTAATGTGGTGTGTTTTGTACTGTAGGAGACCAAAGACATTAGTCCAATCCAAGTAGCAGAGGAACTAGCCAGCCTAAAGATTGAAACGCCTGATCCTTATAAAGAAAGGACTGATTATAGAGGTTCTAAACTTATTCCAGTAGAAGAGCGAGAAGTCATCGACAACTTTGTCAGAAGAGATAATTTAAGGTAAAAAAATTTGTTTATTATTTTTCTTTTGGATAAGTTGGTCTCTGAACTAACAATTAACAATTGTGTAGGGTGACTGTCTGAGAGGAAGCAAGACGGTTTCTAAATGGAAGAAAATTTTGTGAGCTCTTATTTGGATGAGAACTTACCAGTGACATAGTGGACTACTATATGTCAATATTATGCAGCCCATCTTTCAGCAAAAAGTGTCACCACAAGTTGTAGTTTATATCTACAATAGCACAAGTATGTGGTGGTTTCCTAACTTAATTTAGTTCATGTTTCCAATGAGTATAACTATTTATTTTAACTTCATAGGCTAATATATTACATAGACTTGAGGGATGCAACTTGAAGGATATTACGGATGAAGAATTTATGGAGTTGATACCTACACTTAACTCCTTCACTCATAAAGATTTGGAAGACCTCACGTTGGATGTTGTAAACTAGTGTCATGATATAATCCTATTTATTTGTCAACGCCATCACTAGTTTTTGGTTGTCCTCAATATCTTGACTCATTTTTTCTTATATATGAGTTCAATAATGGTCACTAGATACAAATCGACAACTACTGCCATTGTAAGTTTGCTTTCTTTCCCTATGATTTCTTTATAAAGTGGGGAGTCAACAATTGATCAATATTTTTGTAGGCTTCATTCTATTCTCGATAATGAAGTTTTTATTGGGGTGTTGTGTGGATGAATACATGAGGCAAAAATAAAGCAGACAGCAAAAGGGTGCAGTAGATTGCGATGTCTATGTGTGCCTTTAGGCAGAATGTTTTGCTAGAGACACCTACGAGTTTTGGAGGACTGCTGGAACAATTGACATGGATAAATACCGTGCGATAATGGCATATACAATATAAAGTCATGAAAATGTTAGGATTTGAATCACACTTTGTATGTAAATACATATGTTAATTGAAGCATACTTTGTATATAATATTATTTTGTATGTAAGTGTAGTTTTTCATCAAGCATTTATAATATTTTAAATTGAAATTGGGTAGTGAATTGAGCACAATTTAAGGAAAATGAAGTATAAAAGTGGAAAAAATAAAGTATAATCATTGCGCTGATGTATAGTATGCCTAATTTGAGTATAATTTGAGGGATATGAAGTACAGAGCTAGAACAGACAAAGCATAAGATGTGTTTCTTTGAAGTTTACTTCAATTCAATTGAAACGAGACAGGAAATGTGAGTACAATTCAAAGGACATGAAGTACAAACCTAAAACAAATAAAGTATAAAATGTGTTTTATCGAAGTACATTTCAGTTCCATTGAAACTGGGCAGCTAATTTGAGTAAAATGACGTTCAAACCCTGAACAAATAAAGTAGAAAATGCGTTTCTTTGAAGTTCACTTCAATTCAATTGAAACCAGGTAGGGAATTAGAGTACAATTAAAGAAAATGAAGTACAAATCTAGAACAAAGAAAGTGCAGAATATTTTTCATTGAAGTACACTTCAGTTCCATTGAAACTGGGTAGCTAATTTGAGTAAAATTTGAGTAAAATGAACTACAAACCCTAAAAAAATAAAGTACAAAATGTGTCTGTTTGAAGTTTACTTTAATTCAATTGAAACTGGACAGGGAATGTGAGTGCAATTTGAAGGAAATAAAGTAAAAACTCATAACAAATAAAGTATAAAATATGTTTCGTTGAAGTTCACTTCAGTTTCATTGAAACTAGCAGCCAATTTGAGTAAAATGAAGTACAAACCAAGAAAAAACAAAGTATAAGATATGTTTCTTTGAAGTTCACTTCACTTCAATTAAAATTAGGCAAGAAATTTGAGTACAATTCGAAGAAAATAAAGTACAAACCTAGAGCAAACAAAGTATAAAATGTGTTTCATCGAAGTACACTTCAGTTCCATTGAAACTGGCTAGCCAATTTGAGTAAAATGAAGTACAAATCCTGAACACACACAATATAAAATGTGTTTCTTTAAAATTCACTTCAATTCAATTGAAATTGGGCAGTAAATGTGAGTACAATTTTGGTGTACTGATGAATAGACATTGAACTAAAAATGTATAAAATATATTCTTTTAAAGTACACTTATTGCAATTGAAAAATTATTCTCCAATAATTAAAATAATTGTCATGTATAATATTTTGAAATTATCGTATCATGTGAAGTACATATTTGTACCAGTGATATTGTGGATATTATCGTCAAATTCTCATTTGTTAACATCTTTGAAAGTATAAGAATTCTTTCATTACCATGATTGACAACATTTATCGGTTGAACACTAGTGGTTAACAAATTAAAACTTTAACATTATTTAATTCATATGATAAATATCATACACACTTTTATAATTTGGTTATTATTTACCAAGACTTAAAATTCAAATTATTGAACAAATTTCAATTCAACAATATTAGTAAAAATATTAAGGTATTAAATTCAAAATTGTCAAAATAAGGAAAAAATGTCAAGAAACAAGAAACATTACATTATTTGTGCTTCGTAAGTAAATACATACATAAATTGAAGTATACTTTATTTATAATATTATTTTTTATGTAAGTGTAATTTTTCATCAGTATTTATAATATTTTCCGTTGAAATTTGGTAGTTATTTGAGTTAAATGAAGTACAAATGTGGAGCAAACAAAGTATAAAATATATTTTCTTAAAGTACACTTAAATTAAATTGAAATTGGGAAGTGAATTTGAGTACAATTTGCAGGCAATGATGTACAAACCCAGAAATAGAAAAGTATAAAATATGTTTTGTTGAAGTACACTTCAGTTTCATTAAAATTGGGCAACCAATTTGAGTACAATTTGAGAAAATTGAAGTACAAACTAAGAACAAACAAAGTATAAAATGTGTTTCTTTAAAGTTTACTTCACTTCAATTAAAACTGGGTAGGGAATGTGAGTATAATTCGAAGAAAATGAAGTATAAACCCAAACAAACAAAGTATAAAATGTGTGTTGTTGAAGAATACTTCATCTCCATTGAAATTGGGCAACCAATTTAAGTAAAATTTGAGCAAAATGAAGTACAAACCTTGAACAAACAAAGTATAAAATGTGTCTCTTTGAAGTTCACTTTAATTCAATTGAAATTGGGCAGGGAATGTGAATGCAATTCAAAGAAAATGAAGTACAAACTCAGAACAAACAAAGTATAAAATATGTTTCGTTGAAGTACACTTCAGTTTTATTGAAACTAGTAGCCAATTTGAGTAAAATTTGAGTAAAATGAAATACAAACCAAGAGAAAACAAAGTGTAAGATGTGTTTCTTTGAAGTTCATTTCAATTCAATTGAAATTGGGTAGGAAATTTGAGTATAATTCGAAGTGAATAAAGTACAAACCTAAAACAAACAAAGTTTAAAATATTTTTTGTTGAAATGCATTTCGATTTCAATGACAATTTGGGTACGATTTGAGGGAATTGAATTACAAACGTAGAACAAATAAAATATAAAATGTGTTTCCTTGAAGTTCATTTCAATCCATTTGAAACTGGGCAAGGAATGTGAGTACAATTCGAAGGAGATGAAGTACAACCTTAAACAAACAAAGTATAAAATATTTTTCATTGAAGTACACTTTGGTTCCATTGAAAGTTGGCAGCTAATTTGAGTACAATTTTAGAGAATTGAATACAAATCAAGAACAAACAAAATATAAAATATTTTTTATTGAAGTACAAAATTTAACTAATTTACTAATTCTTTGTTGGTTCAATAATTATGCCCTATTCTACCAGATATTTTACACTTAATTACATGTTTCTCAATTTGTGATGGAATTTTTTGTGTTCTTTTATGCCCAGGCTGAGATTGGCAATCAGGTGCATTAATGAGGCCATCATCATTTGGCGGAATAGATTTATATCATACATAGGAGTAGCATTTATCACTACTTGGTATGCTTGTTGATATATCCCAACTCGATAGTATTGATCGGTGAAGTCATATGGTGAAAGTGACCTTGACTCGATACAAGCACAAGCATGTTTTCATGGTATTTTATCAATCTGTTATGCTTTGCACGAACAAATCTTGCCATGTAAATCTATAGCATACGATTTATCTTGCGTAATCACCTCAAAGCTCTAACCGCTATACATGACAACTTTGAAGTTACAAGAATGCATATGATTGATTGCTACTTCTTCTCTTGCTTGAGACCTATTTGACCAACCATCGTATGAGATTCTTCTCGTCGATCATGTATCATAACTATTATTTACATGCGTATGTGGATTAACCATGGCTACAATTGGCATAAATCGGGTTGGTTTAACTTAATTATTCCAACATTCTACTGGATTGTTGTTTATTAGCCCCTATCAATCTCCACTGAATAAGGAATTTGCCCAACATGATGGGTTAGACTGCATAATAAAGTCTCTAGCAAGCGGCAACGACTCTAATGTTTCTTGTTATGTAAAGGGTACTTTCTTAATACCTGAATTTAAAATAATAGAACAATAATGTGCTAAATGTTATGAATTAGAGTTTATTTCACATAATTATTTCACAAACAAAGATAAAGTACACTTACTTGTTTCTAAAGTTATCCACTAAGTGTCTCCAGCAATATGCATGGTAGCTATGGAGAAATATCATGGGGAGGATCTTAAGAAGACCTAGATGTTGATTGAAGAAGAAAGTGAACCCTGATAAGCCAAGCAGATATTGAGAATTTAAGATATTTCTTAGCTTGACGTAGAACTACTCCTAATTAATTTCATTTTCAGAGTCAACAACTGTATATGCTAGCGTGAATAAGTCATCATTAGTATCCTTACTGACAGTACTGAGTAAGAATCATTTGTATTAATTTTTAATATGGGTGTCATCTAAAAATATTAACGGCCTGTATTTCCTAAGAAAACCAATAAGGCAGGCACTGAAATATATAAATAGCCAACGAAATTTTAGACTAATTTGGTCAATCTCACAGTTTGTAATACTTCCAGGGTTTGTCTTCTTTACATCAACATAGTACCACCTCAACTTATCATAAGATCCCTTCTCAGTGCCATGGATGTCATGCATAGCTAATTCTTTACCTATCCATGCTTTATGGTACCTAAGTTCCACATTGTATTCTCTGCGGGCATTTTTCAATATGGTAGAGGGAAATAATATGGCTCCGATCTCAATGTATCCTTTACAATGTTAGCAACCCAAGTGGAATTAGCTTAGGATGTCCCCTTGTCTGAAGATTAGCCTCACCACATGTGTGCTCTAGATTGCATTTTGGAATGCCAAATAATTTATCAGCCTCATGCCTTGGTGCATAGATTCTATATTTGCAAATTTCATTACTGCAAATGGCTATGATTTTTTTGTTGTCATTTCTTTTGTATTTAAATGACCGCAAAGTAGACACCGCATAATTTTTAAGCATAATTCTGAACTTCTAAGCATCCTTGAATGTCTGACCCTCCCCATAGATGCACTTTTTCCATGCATCAATTGAGTTGCTAGTTAAAGGCAATTCATTGTGCAATGCATTGGTCAAACCAATTTTCTTTTTGATTGCATCGCTTGAGGTTGACAAATGAAGTATAATTTCAGAAAAAATAAGTACAATTTTAATAAATTGAAGTATAATTTCAGAACATTTGAGGTATAAATAGCAACTGTAGTACAATTTTTAATAATCCATTAGTAGAACACTAGAAGTATAAAACTTAAATAATAGAGTACAATTTTATGTGAAATGAAGTACATTTTCATATTACTGGTATATAAATTTGTATAAAGTGAAGTACAATTTTGAATAGTTTAAGTATGAAACCCTAGCAACTGTAGTGCAGTTTTGGATGATCAATAAATAGAACATATGAAATATAGAACTTCAATGAATAAGGTACAATTTTAGATTAAATAAAGTAAAATTTTAAATGAAGTTTGGATAATCAATAAATAGAATACTTGAAGCATATAACTTCAATGAATAGAGTACATTTTTAGGTAAAATGAAGTATAATTTAAAAAAAGGTACAATTTTAGATAATGTGAAGTATAATAAATTCAGCTAATTAAAGTACAAATTTAGATAAAATGAAATATAATTTCAGAACACTTGAAGTATAAAATCCCAGCAAAAGAAGTATAATTTTCGATAATCAATAAATAGAACACTTGAAGTGTAGAAAATCAATAAATAGAGTATATGTTTAGGTAAAATGAAGTAAAAAATAAAGTATAATTTCAGAAAAAAAGAAGTACAATTTTAATAAAATGAAGTATAGTTTCAGAACATTTAAAGTGAAAAATTCTAGCAATTGCAGTATAATTTTTGATAATCCATTAGTAGAACACTTGAAGTATAAAACTTAAATTATAAAGTATAATTTTATGTGGAATGAAGTACAATTTTAGATAACTGGAGTACAAATTTGTATAAAGTAGAGTAGTTTAAGTAAAAAATCTTAGCAACTATAGTACAGTTTTGAATAATCATTAAATAAAACACTTAAAGTATAGAACTTCAATGAATAGAGTACATACTTAGATAAAAGAAGTATAATTTCAGAAAAAGCGAAGTACAATTTTAGATAAAGTGAAATATAATTTCCAAACATTTGAAGTATAAAACTTTAGCAACTGTAGTACAATTTTGGATAATCATTTAGTTGAACACTTGAAGTATAAAACTTAAATAATGGTGTACAATTTTTGTCAAATTAAGTACAATTTTATTTGCAATGAAGTATAATATAGAACACTCTAAGTAGAGAAAGATTTCAAATAAATGGAGTACAATTTCAGAACACTTGATGTACAAAACTTTACAAACTGTGGAAGTATTGCCTGAAAACATCATAGCTCTTCTTGGCACTGCTACTTGATTCATCCTTTTGATTTACCAAGATGTCAACAATATTCATCTTCAATGTCAAATGTAGTAAGACTATATTCAGGACATCTTTGTCATCAGTCAATGTCATGTACAATCTTTGAAGTGGAGTTATGTATTGTAAACCGAAGAGCTTGGCATTGATTTTACTCAATTTTCTTGCGAGATTAATGTACATGTCCATTAAAGTCATAGTATTCTTAATTGACATTATATAGATCTGGTCTTTGTAGCGGCAACTTCCCAACACTTGATTGAATACTGCAGCTTCACAATTGGTTGACATTGTTGGAAAAATACAAGAAACTCAGAAGCAATTGACATTGTTTTTGACAAAGAAGTGAAAAAAAAATGAGTGAAAAATATTATACTTAAGGGCATTTTTGTCAAATCAAGTGAGTAGGAAATGAACTCTAAAATTTTACCAAAACTAGGGAGTTTAATCTAAACAAAATCAAGTGGGGACTAATTACAAAAATGAAAAGTGTTTTTGGTACTTTTAAATAAATCTCCCTTTTATTTATTTATTTTATTGTTTGTTTTACTTATTTAAAAATTATTTAAATTATATTATTGGGATGACATTTTTAGATTTATTTTGATTTGTAAATTTTTTTTATCTTAATTTATAAATTTAACTATATTATTTTAATTTGTAGATAGATTTAATTATAATATTTTAATATTATAAAATATGTCACTAAAAATTATGAAATTATGTTATCTAAGATAATGATTCTATTCTAATTTTTATTTTTAATTAATAAATAAATTTGAATTAATTTAATTAAATTATTTTAGATATATTTATTATTGTAATATTATAGAATATGTAATTTAAAATTAATTAAGAGATTATTTTTATTTTTATTTTTATACTTACTTTTTAATTAATAAATGCATTTAATTAAATTTAACTAAAATACTTTATATATGTTTATTAATTTAAATTTTATATTTTAATTCAACATGAATTTAAAGATTATTTAATGTTTAAGATATTTTATTAATAATAAAATATATTTAAATTTATTATGAATAATTTAGATAATGTTAAAATTACTCTAAAAAAATACTACAAATAGGTTACGGGCATATTTGTCTCAAAAATAATTGAAACAATTTTTTAGGGCATTTTTAGATTTTCACATAAATTGTTGGATGATGCTAACAAATTCGTTAATTGGAGGCTAACGTTTTTTCAAAAATATTAGACAAAATAAAATATAAGGAGTCATTATAATTTCTCTAAATTTATCGTAAATAAATCAAACCTTAAGGGATTTTACATAATTGATCCAAATAAAAATGGACCAAAATATAATTTTTTTCAAATAAACTGTCAACAAATTGACAGAAAAATTGATAGTGTCCAGAAAGTGCCAAAAAAAAAAAACATAAAACAAAAATTTTAATTCTATAAATG
>JACGDI010005494.1:645693-690926 GCA_014898725.1 Jacaranda copaia | reverse complement strand
AAAAAGGTTTGCAAATTTCAAGATAATATATATTTCTTGAAGCACTAGTGATTTTTCGTTCTTAACTTACTGGCGTGATACTTTTTTATTAACGTTTAACATATCATGATGAATGAAAAGAGCTTGTAGTTTCCTCATTGGGTTCAAAAAACCACTTTCAGTTTTTTATTTTGTATTCAACTTTATACATATATGTTAGATATATTTAATTTTTAATCAATTATTTTTATAGATAAATATTTAATATATTTAAGATATATTAATAAAATAAAATAAAAGATAAAATAAAAACTAAAATACAGATTTCAAATTGAAAATCTCTCAATATCTAGTCCATCTTCATTTTGACGTTGTAAATAGAGGAACAAGGCAGGATGCACATGCAATTGTCTCTTCTATCCATCCCTTCCCTTTTGTCTCTTGGTGTTTCCTTCAACAAAATATTTATAGTGTATTTTTGATATATTAAAATTTGGACAGCGTAGTGGGAAAAAATGTAGTTTAGCATTTTTTTAATACGATAGGTGATCATTTTTTAATTTAATTTATTTACAAATTTTATATATACTATTAGGGTGATGTCATTAAATTAATTGACCACTTAATAGCTACTAATCATTATTTGAGAATAGAAAATGAATCTTATGGTTAACCAAAATACTAGAAAAAGCAAAAGAACTCAATATATTCCGAAAGATGAAGCAAAAATTGTACAAATTACTGAACAGAGAAAAAAAAAATATCAAATAGGTGGTGGGAATTGAATTTGGGCTAGATTCAAATAGCTTTAGTCCAAGACGGATTGAGTTGGTTTACTCGAATCTAATCTTTAAAAATTCTTTACAACTTATTTTGCTTAATTCAAACAATAATTCAAAATATAGTAGTAATATCAACAAATTTTTTACATCCTATCTAATATATGTTTTATAATATAGTGATGCAATTTATTTTTTGATAAGCCTATATAACTAGTTTTTTCTCATAATATGCAATTACATTAAGAATTTGATTATCATTAGTAATTACTTCATAACGCAAATTTATAAATTTCGAAGGAAATTGCATAATTGCTGTGGAAACAACTTTATATCAATCTGTCATTGACTAGTATGTTTGTTGTTGCTTTTCTAAAATTAATAGTCTTATTATTTACATGCAAGAAAGATGAACATTAGCTAAGCAACAGATTCAACGATTTTTCGAACTAATAGACACCATATATAGTCGTTATATATTAGGACTTTGGAATTTTATTTTAATGCTCAATTAGTATCCTAAAAGAATCAACCACAACAAGAAGATTGTTAATAGGTTCAAAGTTCAAATCGCTACTTCAATATAAAATTTATTTATTCCAAAATCACGAGAATTGGACAAAAATGAGGAAGCCCGATACACGTACAAAAAAGAAGAAAGGAGGAAAAATATAAAATGTCATTATTCAAAAATAATTTTTACAACGTGATATTTTAATGGATATTTGATCGATATTTCGAACAAAAATAGCAAATTAGCAATTGCCTGCAAACAAGAAGATAACCCCAAAATTATTCCGTGGTGCTTGCATGAAAGCCATGGCCCATAGTGCAATCTACCATCAAAAAATTAGTACTATTGTAGTTACGATGAGTTTAGTTACGGGAAGAATAGCCAACAATCATTAGTCATTTTAACTTGAGAACAGCGCTAAAAATTAATAAGTACGCATTATTGAAACTTTTCCTTGTAAGAAATGACAATAACATAAGGGCAAGCAACTAAAACGCTGCAAGATTGTGTTGGGCCATCATCTTTCTCTTGTCCAATTAAAGCACATAATGTTGAAAGGGTGAATTGCATTTTACCTCCTTTCATCCATTTGGTTATATTTTTTCATTGTCAGAACTATAATGCCCTTGTAAAAATATTACCCATTAACCTTGTTTTATCTTAGTCAAACATCACTCCAGAGAACCAAAATTGGAGTTGGGGAAATTTGAACACACTTTTGCAAGAAGAAATGTTCGACTCATGAGTTTTTTTATTGTGTTCGAAGAAATAATGGAGAAATTTTTAGTGAAAATTGTTACACCTGAGGAGAAGTCACATGATTGGTTGGAAGGAGCAAACTTTTGACCTAGGGTTTCATAAGGTAGGTTTTTTTTCAAAATTTAGATTATTTTTTAAAATACTAATTATTTAGGGTTTAATTTGTGTTGAAATGCATGGGTATATTAATTTAGACTTTATTATTTTGTATACTATATGGGTTTGAACTTAGTCTTCAATAATTGGGTTTTGGGGTTACTGTATATTTGTTAATTTATGATGTAGAAGAGTTGAGGATTTGCATATTAAAGTTATATGGGGATTTCGTTCTATACTTGTGTATAAGTCCTTAAAAAACTGGTCCTAGGAGATTAAATAGTTAAAGTTTTCTATTGAATGTGGTCCTAGTTGAAATTAAGTAACTAAAAGGTGTTGATCGTTTATTTTCTATTTTAAATATGATTCCAATTGAATTTCTTTAATTAAAAGGTGTATGAGTGGCTATAACTGAATTTCTACTTTATTTATTTGGTACTTGAGTGAATGAGTGAGTTGATGTGCTCCACCCAATTAAAAGTCTGATTAAAAACTGAATGAAGTCATTGAAAATTGAATAAGTTAATTTTTGAGCCATGTTGGTGATATGGTCCTACTTGGAAAATTAATTTGTTTGTGCTGCTGCTTTTTGGCCTACTTTATACTTTTTATTTATGTTATTTGTGGTCCAAACTGAATAAGTTAATTTCTATGTCATGTTCATGATATAGTACCACTTAAGAAGAAATTTTAGTTGCATTGCTACTACTTGGCCTAGTTTATACTCTTTATGTTAGTTTATAATCTTTATTCATATTATTTGTGGTCCTACTTGAGTTATCTTTTATGCAGTTGTCGTCTTTAAATTTTTATGCTATTGTCTATCTTTTTTTTTCTTTACACATCATGTGTATTTAATTACTTATTCGAGGGTGGTAAATTGATATTAAACTATACATTTTTTTTAAAATTTTTTTTGAAAATTAACTTTTAAATTGTTATAGAGATGTGGATAAGGGGTCAATTCATGTATGCTCCAAAGTTAAAGTATGAGGGATGATTAAAACACCATTTTGAAAGAATTGATGCACATAGGTTAGTCATGCCTAATTTATATATGTTGTATGGATTAGGCGGGGAAAGAAAGACCATCATCAATTTCTTCTACTGTGTGCCTAGAATTCCATTTGAAATGGGGCATAGACTAATTAATCATATAGTTGATGATGCTATAGCAGATATGATTACCCATTATATTAGTGCAGATGTTCCTATTACCATTTATGTGGAAGAGATGGCTCATCCTTTCATAGAAGTAGATCCCACAAGTAACATTCTTCTTAACAAATTGGTGTTGGAAGAGGACAAGAATGAAGAGAAGCATGATGAAGATTAGTAAGAAATGAAGCAGTTGCTCTTTGGAATTAATTTCGGTGATAACTATAAGTCTAATGCCATTTAATCTTTCAATGAAAGAGTAGGTGGGATAGAACATTAGGATGATCATGGGCTAGAGATTGAGGTTGGGGCAAACACAAAGCTTGGGACAAAACATTAGATAGACCTTCATGCAAACATTGGGCTTAGGGTAGAAATATCAAACATAACTTGGTGTAGGCATTGAGCTTGGCACAAATCATCAAACAAACCTTGGTGTAGACACTGGGATTGGGATAGAGCATAAGGATGATCATGGGCTAGAGATTGAGGTTGGGACAAATATTGAGCTTAGGCTAAAACATCTGACAGACCAAGGGCAAGTACCATAAGTGGACAAGGGCAAAAGAAAAGTAGTAGAAGCAGAAGTTGACTATAAGGATGGCATATCAAAATTTGGTTATCTTGGTAGTGAAAATGACCTCTACAACCTTAGTGCATTTGGTTTTGGAAATGAGGGTGTAACTTCTGAACACCTTTATTTTAGACAAGGCCAAAACATGAAAGATTTCAAATTAGTTATGGGTATGAAGTTCATAAGTGCAACAATTTTTAGAGAGGCATTAGGAGATAATTGCTTAAGAAATGTCTATAATTTGGAGTTCATCATAAATAAAAGTGCTAGGATCACTGCTAAGTGTAATAATGAATGTTGTACATGGAAAATACATGTTTCACTGATCATAGGCAGGTTCATATTTCAAATAAGCACGATAAAAGGTTAGAATACATGTGCGAGATCTTAAGTCAACAATTTGGCCAAGTCAATATAAATGCCAGCAGGTAGAAGGCAAAAAACGTAAAGCAGAAAGTATTGGAGAAGATAATGGGTTATAGATAGTCAACAATACTCAAGGTTTTGGAATTACTTTGAGATGATTTGGGTGATGAACCTAGGAACAAGTTGATAAGGAGAAAGGAACGAGTGGAACTACCTATGTTTGATACGATGTACTTTAGTTTGGATGTAGTAAAGAAAGGGTTTTTGACTGGATGTAGGCCTATCATTGGGCTTGATGGCCATTTCTTGAAGATAGCTTATTCTGATTAGTTTCTAGTAGCTATTGGACGAGATGGGAATGACAACATATGGCCAATGGCTTTGACTATGGTACAAACTGAAAATAGGGATACTTGAACTTAGTTTTTGACTGAGCTTTTGGAAGATCTTGTTGGATTAGAATCTACACACAGGTGGCCTTTCATATCTAATTGATAAAAATGATTGCTTGAAGTTGTAAAGGAGTTTTCTCCTTATTTTGAGCATAGATTTTGCTTCAGACATATGTATCAAAATTTCAAACAGAAGTTCAAGAGCTAAAGATTTAAAGACTTATATTGGAAAGCAGCCTCCATATCTTAAGCTATATAAAGATTGGAGAAATGGATCCAAAAATTGATAAAGAGGTGGTTACTCTAGTTCAATGGTTAATAAACATCCACCTCAATATTGGACAAGGTCACACTTTCTCACTAATTCAAAGTGTGAAATTCTGATTAACAATTTGTCTGAATTATTCAATAATTAAAACCTTGATTTAAGAGATATACCTATAATTTCAAAATTTGAGTAGATAAGGATGAGATTTATGATAAAGGTACAAGAGAAGAGGGAAAAAATGGAGAGATATAATGGTACAATATGTCCAAACATATTGAAAAAGATACACAAACAACAAACACTTGTTAGATATTAAGTTTTTGGGTTATGTGGCATAAATGAATTTCAGGTAGACCATTTCTTGGATCAATACACTATTGACTTAGATAAAAAGACGTGCATGCGTGTTGTTTCAATTTTACAGGTATCCTTGTTGCCATGCACATGTAGCTATTTTCGTTAGAAAAGATAGAATAGAAGATTATGTGGATATATTTCACAGTAAGGAGACATATTTGAAGGTATATTCACATATGATTCATGGTGTGTTAGGGCAAAGGGATTATATTTCAGCACCATTTTAGCCACTTAGACCACCATCTATGTAAAGAAAGAGAGGGAGACCAAAGAAAATGAGAAGAAAGGAGCCCGCTAAGATCCTTAATAATATATCACAAGGATGGGCCTAATACACAGTTACAGAAATTACCTGCAAATGGGCAATAACAAGGGAACTTGCACTAATCCAACTCATCTAAGCTCCAAACTTTACAAAGTAAATATATATGGTACTTTGTTTATATGTAGTTATATATTAACATTTGTTACTTAATCTTGTTTTTCCTTATTTGTCCTATTAGGCTACACACAGCAATAATCCAAGCAACAAACAAGGATAGAACATTCTTTCACAAGATTGCGATGGTCTACCTTTTACTCAAAATGATCTCGCTTCTAAATCTCTTGGTTAAGAACAACTAAGACAAGTGAAATCCTATCAAGTATGTTCCATATCATCCTATTAATTTCTTTTTTATTATTATGCTTTTAAAAAATATTTCATATTTTGTAGAAATAAAAAGGTCCAAGAGCTATAGATGCACAAGTTGGTGTGGATACTATTTCTCGACTAGTTGCAAAAGTAATTCAATGCTCAATTTCTATTAATTTCTTAGTTATTGCCATGCTTTAGAAAAAACAAATTTCTTAATTGTAGAAAAAACATGTTTCAACTTCAAATCTTAGTGTTGTGAAGGTTCAAGTTTAGATGAATGCTTTGGTTGGTGGGAATTTCGATTAACTTCTCCTCAAATGGCTACAAAGGTAATTGAACTTTGCAAATGATAATTTTAGGCTTATTTTCTTACTCCGTCATGCTTCTAAAATTTTTTTTCTTAATTGTAGAAAAAGAAAGTTTCTACATAAAATCCAAGTGTTGTAGAAGCTCAACTTGGTTTGAAAGTTCCATTAGTTTTTGCACAATAGGTTGTAAAGGTAATTGAAATTTGGAAATTAATTACTTTCTTTGTTATTATGTGCATATATTTACTCATTTTAGAATGCTCCATTATTTTTTACTTCTATTTTTCCGACACCCCAAATTTTGGAACCTTAAGTTTAAAGTTAGTATTTTAGTAAAAGAAAATATGAATTTGATAAATTAGGTTTAGATTAATTTTGAGTTAAATTTTAATTCTGATTTTTGTCTTTTTGGTGCCCAGAACCTCTGTTCGTTATCTGTATTCTTGATATCTATATGTCTCGTGTCTGTACAGTTCTGTATCATACTTATTGCATTATTGGCATATCCTTTTGTTCTATTCTACATTTGCTTCCGTTTGTTGGTTATCTGATTGTTTGTTGTTTGTTCGTTTGGTTATCTATTGTAGTGTGATTGTTATATGGGAGTAAAGGAATATTAATCCCTATTGCGTGCATGGATAAGCAGTAAACCTGTGAGACTTGGTTAGGGAACGGGATGTTAATCCTTACTGTGTGTATGGATAAGCCATGAACTCGTGACATCTAATCAAGTAATAGGACATTAATCATTATTGTGTGTATGGATAAGCCATAAATTAGTTAAGTAACGGGGTGTTAATCCCTACTACGTGCTTGGGATAAGCCATAACCTAAAACTAATGATAGGGTAAATGTGATAAATTTATCCTATTTTGACCCGTATTTTGATTGTTATACCCTGCTCATGGAGCAATAAGGCCAGTTAAGTTTCTTGGTCTAGATTGGGCTGTTGTCTAGGTCGAATGAACTATCTGTATTTCCTCTCAACTGTGATCAGTTGATATACTCTATACCTCTAGAGCAAGATCAATTAAGATGATCCTAGGCTGTTTGTGCCCACAATCACAACTTAGAGCTAGTACCTTCCAATAGTTTGTTTTTATCAATTTTTGTGATCATGTCTGATTGTCTGAATTTGATCTGTTGAAAAATTGATATTGAATTTCTTGTATTTGATTTGTTCTGTTATTGATGATAAATGACAATTGTTGGGTTGATCTTTCCCTAACGGATCCCTACTCTCTATATTATGAATATCCTTCACTAAGTCCTTTGGACTTACCCTTCCGTATCTTCTATATTTTCTCAGACAGGATTGAATGATAGGCTTGGACTTCTAATCGGATTAACGAATATAATTTTGTACTAGAACAACCATGTATATTTGCTTATGGACCTTATGTATGTTGCACTTTATCTTTAGAGATGATTTGATATCTTAGAGATATTAAGGATGTTTTGGTATTGTACATATATGTGTGTTACTTTAAAGAATAGTTTTGGTTATGAATGTCGCTAATGATGGTATCAATTAAGATGTAAATTCCGCTGCTTGATTCATTATGATGTTGAAGGAAATTTTAGGCCTAGTATTCTTATTACAGGTTCTCATATAAGATTGATCGGAGTGGCGCCTCGACTTAGGTGTTGTCTTAAAATGGAATCTACACACCCTCATTTATTATCAATAAGTCGCATTATCTCCATATGATATATAAAACATTACATATGCCTCACATAGTTAGAGGGGAGAAAATGTCAAATTATTATAGATCGTCCAATAGAAAAAAAGAGCAAAAAAGTCAAATAAGACAATTCTAATATAGCACATAAACACCCATTGTATAGTATTAAAATATTGCATAAACTACCCTCCTATAATTAAGGTAAAAAGATCATTCAACTTTTTGATTAAATTGAAAATTTTGATTCTTTTGTCCAAACAGTTGTAAAGTACATAATCATTATTACTAGTTTTCGTTTGAATTACATAAAATTTAGAACTTTAGAGGGTATAAATGTACTTTCTGAAACAACAGTAATGTTTTGATAATTACAACCAACTTTAGGGATACAGTTGTAATTTAATCCTATTATATAATTCACAAATCTATTCACATATATTGACCATCTGATCTCACTCAAAATAGGGCAACAACTCTATACAATCTGCTTGTTGATTGCCATTGCCACAAAGAATTCATTAGAACTCTTGAACTCCTTTACTACATCCTGGTGAGCAGCAATTATGATGGTCCTCCTAGCAAAGAAATCTTAGAACTTTTCCCCATCCTTCACCTCCTTAGCATTCCTTGCATTGAAGCACCTCATGCTCCTTCAAAAACTTAGCCAACTCTTCTTCTTTCTAACTCTATTGCTAGCCTGCGTTTGTAGCCTCTTTCTTAAGATGTTTCACCATTGCCAAAGCTCTTTTTGCTCGACGAGACATCTATTTCACTAAATTTCATCTTTGCACTAAAAAATGCATAAATGTGCAAGAGTAAAAAATTAGTGCAATATTATAATGAAGAGAAATGATAGTAAAAGATAAATCGAAGTTATGAAACAAATATTTACTTGTATAAAGTCACTAGCAACTATCTCAGTCAGTTGAAAAAAGGAGAATAACTCCAATTTTCCTTGATCGTACTCATTTACTATGCCCCTTATGCAATCAATACTAAAGATATTCTCATCCACATCCCAGTGGGAATCTACTCCACTATTCTCCCTAGGACATAATGAAAAAGTCCCTTGTCCTCACTAGCATGGAAAGGACAAGTAATTTGTGGCAAGCAGTAGATCCACGAGCATGCTTCCCAACGGTCCAAAAGGTAACATCTCAAGCTCGTCACCCCAACAAGCGCACATAGCGATGATGATTGAAAAGCATATGTATTACTCAGTCGTGTGCCTGGTGGGTTGGAGCGATGCCCATTAGACAACATTTCCCTATGAATGCTCTGCAATAAGCCTCTCATGCACCCCTCTTTCCATTCTACAAGTGTAGATCCTGCCAAAATTCATCTTCTTCCCTACCATGAGACAAAAAGAAAAATAAAGAGCAAGAGCATGTATGCAAGCTGAAATCATGAACTCAAAAGCAGAATATATTAAGTACTAGCCAAAAACATACAAGTGACATTAAAAGGAAAGCTAAATACCCCTACTTTAGTAAAACTCATATGAAGATTGCAATGAGCCTAATTTGGATAAATAAAAAAGAAAAACTACTCCACTTTTAAGGGATGCCAACCCTTATCTCGAACTAAAATATACCCATCCTTCTAGTGATCCCTCGATGAAGTTGACCCCTACATAAACTTACTTGTTGGTTTATGAAAAGAATAAAAGAATGTATAATTTGTTTCGCACATTATGCCCCCAAACAAAGTATGGTAATTATCTAAAGATACTAACAAATCCAACTCCCTTAAATATTGTCGGAATCTAGCAAAAAGATGTAATAAAATTAGGCATGAATTAGCTCAAACACACCATGACTATGCGATACATCCAGTAAAAGAGTGTCAAGCAGAAGTGAAAACACGCAAGTAAATTAACAACTAAAGATAATAAAATACTCTCTAAGAGGTGACACCATATTATTCTGGGGAGAAGAAAGGATAAACTTAAACTCATCAAAAATAATTATCCTGCGGCTCCAGGTATCTAACTTATCTAGTTAAAGTAAAAACATGACTTCCATCACTTTAGCAAAGCAAATGCTTGATGGGCACCAGCTCAAGGCCCCCACATGGGCACCTTAGATATTTGCATGCAAGGGCTCATTCTTAGGCGCTCTACGAGTATGTAGGATGGGCACCCTATAGTGCCTAAGGTTGGCGCTCCATCGGTGTAACAAGTGGGCACTGTGGAAATAACTAGCTGGGTGCTAAACACCTTCACAATGTCTCCTTTGCTTTCTCCTACTTTATCACTTGAAGATGCCTTCCCTAAGTTTGATTTAGAATTAGACTTGCTCTTAGATATAATTTGACCCAGTGAAAATTTCAAAATTATTTTTACCAACTCAGAAAAATTGTAAAAGAGTTCGTAGACAAAAAAGACAAGAAGGAAATAAAATAAAGAGATCATGAAGTCAAAAGAAAGTTATCTTGAGGACTTATCTCAATGCTTGCATTGGAACCTTCTCTCTCTCTCTCTCTCTCTCTCTCAGCTTAAGTTGAATTTTCCTTTTTTTTGCTAACTCTTTAGTTGCCGACGAAGCCATTTATGGAGCACCTCTTGAAAATCTTGAAGATTTTGAGAACCTTAACTTAGGCAAATGATGAGGACTTGCAAAATTCATAACCCAAAAACAAATATTGATTAAATCTTATTTTTCTCAAATTAAATAACAAAAACAAAAAAAATTAACAAATCAAATTTATAATATATTTTTGATATGAAATTAAAATTCCCCTATCTAAAATAGAGGACTTAATGATATTGCAAAAATTGACTACAAGGGTAATTCAATAAATTTACTAAAAATCACTCAATGACCTAAAATTAATTATCAATGAGCTAAAAAGACGATTTAAGTGCTAGAAGAGGTAAAAAGCCTCATGTGGGCCTAAGTTCATGAAAACTAAAATCTACAAATAACAAGTCTAAGAAAGTACTTGGGCACAAGAAATCACTTGCAAAATGTTACAAACTAGGAGAACTTTGAGAAACAGAGATCTCTTTGCATGGATTTTAGAAAAATGAATCAATACATTATTGTCTATTAAAAAGGATCTCACCCTATTTTCATGCAGCATCACAACATGTGCTAAAAATAGACAAGCCCAACTTACAAAATCAATATAAGCTTAATCGCATATAGTGGTATAAGTTTATTTATTGTATATAATAATACTTTTTTTTTTTTAATTCTACTCACTATTACAAGAATATAATGTGAATTAGTTGTGTCATTTTCTATGCTTCATATTAACTATCTAGAGGTATTAAGTTGTAAAAATTAAAGTCCCTACTTTGAGGTAGGTTTACCAGATATGCACGAATAAGTGCCAAAACGTGGAGTTGGGCATACACAAGTAATATGTAGATGACCACGGCAATTGTGACAAGTTACGTCTGAAGTGTTCAATGGTGCAAAGGGAGTCAGCTGTGTCTGATAACGGGGATAATGTGCAGGATCTGGTTATCACAAATTTGGGATTATTTTAAAAAAAATAATATTTGCTAGGAAAAATTTATAGCTATAACTTATAATTATAATTACAAATTGTAGAAATATCTTCGTGGTAGATGTTTATTTCTTTGGTAGTGATCAATTATGAAGAATATGTACTGTTGAATTACAAGGATTTAATTTAAAAGTAATTAATTAAAAAAATTAAATTAAAATAATTAATAGTTAATTAAATTTATAAAGAACTACTGACCACTTCAATTAATTGATAAACTTAAAATAATAATTGCACATAATAGTCGAATACTTTGAGCCAAGCCACCTCTAATCCAAGGATGTTTTTGGACAATATATATTGTTAACGGTGGTCGGGCAAAGTCGATTGAGCCACCTAATTAGCAGCAACAGTCATCCAATATCAGTCTCCTATAAGGCCAATACACTGACAAGAAAGCACGAAGTTTGGCTTTATATCTCTTTAGTTGTAAGGATGCTCCAAGTCAATTATTTCAATAGGTGGCTCAACACTTAGTTGCTTGTTATCCAATATTTCCTTATAGGGTTTATCTATGCTTAGATGATCAAAATTTGCTAGTTTTTCTCTTCGTGACATTAAAGCCAAGTGTTATTATATTAATAGTTATTTGGTCTTAATTGTGCATCTTTTTAGATAAATGTGCCGTTCCACCTTTGATTGAGTAGATCAAAATAAGAGAAGATATATAAAAATTGCAAGAATACTTTTGCTTTCGATTGAACATTTCAAATAAGTATGCTGAGGGTCTATTTGTATATAGGAATTGGGATGGAGTGTCTAAGTAATCATGGCATGTGCTTCCAATTTGTCCAAAGCAACTTGGACGGCGAAAGGCATCTTAAAATATGCTCATAAAACTTATAAACAAAAGGATGAGGTGATTAGGTGTTATGTATATACATATAGTATAATTAATCAACAACTTGATGTGGTTTAATATAGTCACACTTACTAGTAGATCATCAACTTGAGCAGCTTTATTAGACAATAATTTTAAGACTATAATATTATTTCATCATTATTTGCTGCCATGTAAGACCGTATGCTAACTGATTGTGCCACTATATTACGTCACTAAACACATATATAGTAATACTTTATTTATAATCACACTATTAGTTGTTTGTATATATTCTCCACGTGCATAAAATATTTTCGATTGACCATATTGTTCTATATTCTCTCATATAATTTCTCTCGAACATCGTCTTTTCCCTTAAATGTCTCACTCATTAATTCCCCCCACATAATGAAAATACTTCTTAAATATTTTAAGAAGTTGATTTTGTATCAACTGGGGTTAGTTAGTTTGGTCAAATCAATAGAATCTAAACCATTCGATCGAGCTAAGTGTGCATTGGGCTAAATTTAAAAATAAAATGTGTTGGAGATCGAGGAGATGGATCCTTTGATATTACTCGACCTTTTTTTTTTTTTAACATTGTTATCTTTTTTGTTAATTATTATTTGATATAATATCATAAAAGTAAGATAAACAACAGATTAAATGTTACATGAAAATTCTGAATCGTAGGCAGAGGATATACTATTAATAAACAAATAATACCAATTAAATTAGTATCAAATGAGTCCCATGTGAGTATGTGAGTAAGATACTACGGAAGCCAATTAAAATACAAAGTACAAATTTGCTATATATGAAAATAATGTTACAAAAACAACCTAAAGCTTAATAACATACAAATTAACATTAATTAAAGGAAAAACATCATAAACTTGTCATTGCCATCTTATTATATTGAACATGCAAAAACCCCTTGCTATGCATGGCATATTCACTCAATTAAATTAAAATAAATTTATAAACATACAACTAATTTATTGTGTTGTTACAAATATAATATTATTTTTAGAGACCCAAAATCAAATTGGGTTCGTCTCGACGCCAGATGACCAAAACACTCTCTGAAAACAGTGAGAGTGAATGATAAAACCATAATTCCCGATGACAATTTTGGAGGATTGCCCAAAGCATAATTTGACTAAAATCTTCAAAGTCATTTGCTTAGTACAAAGCTTCGAGAAAAAATTTTGAGAAACCTCCAAAGCGCCAAGCTCTACGAGAAACTCTAAGTTATTTTTGGGCTACCCAAGGTTCCACTAGAAGTCCAAAAACAAGCAATTTAGATGCAAACAAGAAAAAGATTCAAGTTCAAAGCAAAACCAAGAAGCATGCAATTTCCGTGTAGCATGAACCATGATCCGTGTCCTCATTTTTTGTAGTGATTATAAGTTGTTGCATCCTAGTCATTCCCCATCCTATTTCATTCTAATTATAAAAGGCTTTAATATTCCATTTCGATATCGTTTAGAATCAAAGTGGCTTTATAAGATCACGATATTATCTACACTTCATTGGTAGGATACATTTGATGTTAAAACCTTGGTTTTCATAGGATTGATGTCCTCTAATAATAATTTCCCACATATTCATAGAAGCCATTTGTCATAGATTTGTCCTTTACAAACTTTCATGGGGCAATTAGCTACTCATTTGCCCCTTGCGACATTATTTAAGTCAGCTTCACCCTTTTCAAATGCTATGTGTGGTAAATGAGCTAGCCAAACTTTAAGAGCAAGAAAGAGTTTAGATAGAAACTCAAAGAGGTTTGCATTTTTCTTCTTCTTACTTGGTTCTTGGTTCTTTACAAATGAGCTCCTACACCTATTTATACTATTTTTCTCCTGAATAGACGGTGGAGATGAATTTAATCCTACAGTCTAGATTACAATCCCAGAAGTTTCCTAAGACTAGAAGTTTCCAAAGCCTACTCTAGAAGTTTCTATACAAGTTCTACAAGTTTCTACAACAATCAACAATATTCTAAAGTTCTTATGGATAGTCCTTAACCTCTACCATCTTGCTTCCTCGCATGTTTTTTGTTCGAGTGAGACATCCTTCCCTACCTAAGTTAGTAATGCTTTCATCTTGTCGAAGTCTTGGAGTCGGTCCTAGAACTGCCATAATTTTTCCTTAATCTCCTAGGTTGGCTCAGACTAAGTAGTCCATTTCATTTGATTAAGTACTGTGTACTTGGTGGGATGTATTGCCATCTCACAGCATGTGATATCAAGACTTCCTTTACCTCCTTGTTACAAAACTTAGTCATAGTGGGAGGTGCTTAATGTAATTCATCTCGACTTGGGTCTTGTTCCTTTGGTAAGGCTTCAACATTCACAAAGGGAAGACTGAGTGAATTTTCAAAGTACTGGTTAGCTCAAGTTGGTAAGACATATTACCTACCAGTGCAAGTCGGTAAGGCAAATTGCCTACCCATGCAGTGATCTCAAATGACCTTTTATACTTGCGAACCAAGCTTTTGTGCTTCCCTTGTAACACCTTGATTTGTTGAGAGAGCAACTTCACTAAGACTTGGTCACTAATCTTGAACTCTTTTAGGTGTCATTTTTTGTCTGCCTACTTTATCTTTTTATGGGCCTTTCCTAAGCTCAAACATGCTAAGTCGGCATGCTCTTCCCACAACTTAGCTATCTTCATTGCATTGAAACTTTTACCATCAAGTGATGTTGCCAGTGTATATGGTGTGTAAGGTTGTTATCCTGTTACTAGCTTGAAGAGACTTGGTCTCATGGCCATGCTCTAATGCAAGTTATAGAAAAATTGTGCCATGTCCAAGAGCTTTGTCTTGCCTTTTTAGTTGGTACTCACAAAGTGCCTCAAGTAACACTTCAGCAAGGCATTCACCTATTTAAGTTGCTTATCTGTCTGTGGATAAAAACTCATAGAGAAACACAACTTCATTCGAAGTAGCTTGAACAATTTTTTTCCATAGCTTTCCTAAGAATCAAGGGTCTCGATCACTTATGATACTCTTCTGCAACCCCCAATACTTCACCATATTCTTAACAAATACTTATGCTGCCTCTTCGACCATGTAGTCCTTCAATCATGGTATGAATGTTCTATACTTGGAAAACTTGTCCACCACAACGATTATCGATCCAAATCCTTCAAACTTTGGCAAGCTATTTATGAAGTCCATGGAAATAGATTCCCATAGACACTTGAGAATTGGTAATAATATAATTAATCCTATAGGTTGCTTATTCTCAACTTTATCTTGTTGACACACAATGCAGGTCAACACGTACACCTTGACCTTATCTTTCATCTGGGGCCAAAAGTATGCTATCTCAAATAGCACTAGAGTCTTTTTTCGGCTGAGGTACGTTGCCCATTGGTGTCATGGCATTTCCCAATAAACTCCCATCTTAAGTTGTTCTACTTTGGCACATACAAGTTTCACCTCTTGGATTAGAGTAGACCATCGTCCACCCAGAACCACCTTATCTTTCCCTCTTCGGCTAGCTTTTTTAGCTCCATAGCCACTGGTTCATTCTTTAATCTTTGCTTGATCAAGTTTATCATGGTCCCTTTAGCTAGGCTAATAGCTGTGAGTCTTACCTTCTAACTTAAGGTATCGGCTATTTCATTCATCTTTTCGGGCTTGTCCTCTTCCATCTTGGGTGGTGTATCTTCCCCTCGTGTCCTGTTTGTTGGTTTCTATACCTTTATTGTTGTCATGCACATCGGCTTACCCTTCTTGATCCCCTTGGCTAATTGAATAGCTAATAATTGTGGTGTCTTAGCATTCTTCTTGGCAGCACTTGTGGTAGATACCATGGATGTTACTTTTTTATTCAAGATGTATACCGATTTGAAATAAGGAATAGGGATAGCGATTACTTTGTGTCAGAAGTCTATCCTTAGCACAACCTTATAGTCATCAATCAATGGCATTGAAAAGTCCACTTAGCCTTTCCAAGTGCCCAAACTTATGTCCACACACTTAGCGGTGTCATTAAGTTGTTTAGCACTCGCATTTATCATTTTGCGCCGGCTATCTCCCTTCATGATGTATAAGCCCAATTGTTTTACCTCTTGCTCGACAACAAAGTTGTATGTTGCCTCCGTGTCTACCATAGCTTTAGCAGGCTTGCTATTGATGTTAGCTTCCGTATATAATAGCTTCTTATTTGATGTCATTTGTACCACCTTAGCATTGAGGGCATTAAGTAGTTATAAAGACCTAATATAGCTTGTACCTTGATCACGACTAGTTGCTGTCTTATGCTTCTCGACTATACTAATAGGGATCCATGCTTCTGGTAGTCCCTTATTACGTGTGGCCCTTTACATACATAGCAATTGCCTTTTTCTTGTCCTTCTAGTCATTTAATCCTGATAAGAACTTGTCATGCCCATCTTTATAGTCTTTCTTCTCTTCCCCACCTTGAGCCAATTTACTTTTCTTATTCTTCAGCTTATCGAGGTTGATGTTTCTTTGGTACTCAGTAAGAGACTCAGTTGTAGCACTGGCCTCATCTAATGTCGTCACATTTTTACTTTGCACCTCTTAACTTACCAAACCTTAGAGGTCGTTAATGAAGTAGAATAATAGTTTATGTTCAGTTATGTTGGGTAATTGGAGCATTAGTGTTGTGAACTCCTATACATACTCTAGAATGGTATTTTATTGCTTCAATGCCTGCAACTTTTTTCGGGCCTCATACATGATGTTTTTTGGGTACAAATACTTTTTCAACTCTCGCTTGAAGTCATCCCAAGTATTAGATTAACTCGCTTTCTTTTGAAGTTAACTTGTTTCCTAGGCCACTACAATGTAGCACTATCGGTGAGATAGAAAGAAGTTGTTCGTACTTTTGTCTGTTCATTGGTAAGGCTAAGACTCTCAAAGTAGGTTTCCATCTGCCAAAAGACGTTTTCGACCTCTTTGTGCATCCCTGTTCCCATCAAATATCTTGGGCTTTGGGTGGTTCACTCTGATAGTGATAACCCTCGTAGTGGTACCTCTCATTAACACAATGTGATCTCTTCATGCATTCTTTTGATGATTGCTTAGAATCTTTAGATGATGCCTTGAATCTCCTCATCCATTCGTGCTAAATATTTTTCCACTTCTATCTATATCCATGCGACCTGTTCCTTTGTTAGAGTGCCAACATTGAGGCAAGTCTGGTGGTCCCTTTTGAACGTATTGAACTATCCAAGAATGTACTTCTCAAATGTCTTGGCTGTGTGCTCAACGCATTCCATCATCTCGCTCAACTTGCCTACAGTACCTTCTTAAGTAGCACCCTTTTGAGTTTTGCTTTGATTTGCTCCTTCTTCTTGTTGTGGGTATATACAATGTCCTTGCCCTTCTCTTTGATAATTATGAAAAGATTGTTGTTGGCCATATCAGCTTCTTTACAGCACTAAGCCAAACAAAGCTCTGATACCACCTGTAACAGATTTATCCCTTACAAGCTCTCATGTGACAATAGCTACGTGCTCACCCTTTTCAAGTGTTATGTGCACTAAGTTAGTTAGCCAAACTTTAAGAGCAAGAGATAGTTCATAGAAAAACTCAAAGAGGTTTGTATTCTTCTTTCTTCTTACTTGGTTCTTGGTTCTTTACAAATGAACTCTTCCACCTATTTATACTATCTTCTTTTTGAATCGACAATGGAGATCAATTCAATCATACGGTTTATATTACAATTTTAAACGTTTCCCAAGACTAGAAATTTTTAGAGCCTACTTTAGAAGCTTCTACACAAGTTCTATAAGTTTCTACAACTATGTATAATGTTCCAGAGTCTTTCTGAACAGTCCTTAACCTCTACCATCTGGCCTCATTGCATATTTTTCTATTGAGGTGTGACACATTGCTCCAAATTTCCACCACTTAATATAAAGAGGCTATATAAACTGAAAAATGTAGCCCTTTTCTTTCATCCAATCACCTACTAAGTGACTGGCAATGAACTTGAATACTGGGCCTTGTCCATTGAAGCTCAACACCCCCATTTTTTCACCCATTCACCTGTTGAGCGACTAGCCAAACAAGTGGGGTGCTGGCTTTGCCTAGCACCCCCTTCACTCGATTTCCTGATAGGTGACCAACCAAATAACTTGGCTAGTGCCCTTCCCACTTTCTCTCCCACCTTTATACTTAGCCGCCTACTAGGCGACCTGCAGCATGAAGAGGAAAATAAAAAAAAATGAGAGAAGCTTGATCCCTCTATCTCTCTGTCTCTTTTTCTTTCCCTTCTATAAAAAATATATTGTTGTTACCATCAAATTAATTAATTAATTATTAATTGGTTAATTAAAAATTAATGACAATCACTTATTTGATTTTATCTTGCTAAGTCTTCAGATGATGGCGATATAAAATTTTTCTAAGTCCTTCACCAAATTCTAGAAAGCGCCCAAACACACCTAAATTGATTATTGAAAATTAATTAAATTAATAATCTTATTTTAATAAAGTAAATCAAAAGAATTAATAATTGAACCTATATTATTTTTTCAATATGAAATTAAAATCTTTCTATAAAAAATAAGGACCTTGATGATGTTGCTAAAATTGACTATAAAGGCAATTTGACAAATCAACTAAAAATGGTATCAGATCTTAAATTAATTGATTGAGGAAAAGGACCAAAGAGCCCAAAAGACAAGTGAAGCCCACAAAGAAGGGCAAAAAAGTCCTAATAGATCTAAAGTCCATCAAGACTCAAATCTATAAATATCGAGTCTCAAAAATAACTTGGGCACAAGAAATCATTCATAAAAAATCACAAACTCAGAGAACTTTTGAGAGAAAAAGATCTCTCTACATGCGTTGCAAAACAAACCGACAAACTAGTATTTTTTGAGAGAAAAAGATCTCTCTGCACGCGTTGCAGAACGAACCGACAAACTAGTGTTTTCTGAAAAAGGACCTCACTCCATTTTGTACAACATCAATTAAAAAGATATTTTTTGTTATTTAATTACTTTAAGTAAAATGAATATTATTAAACAATAAAAAAATTGAACAACTAATTTATTTTAAGTGCATTGGGTATATAGTAAGGAATTGGATTTATATGAACAGACACCTCAACATTGATCAAGATCTCGGAACAATTTATAAATTATTTTAAAACGTTGCTGGCAAAATTCATTTAAATTTTTTTGTTGTCTATTCAAGTTCTTTGTTATTCATCTAGCAAGACATCAAAATCTCAACTGTTTCTTGGATGAAAAATACCCTTGGTGGCAAATATTGAAAAAATATTAAAATGAAAAGCAAAAAAAAAAAAAAAATAGATAGATGAAAACCAAGTAAAGGCATAAATACTTTACATAAAATAATATATTAAAAATAATTTCTTGTATTTATCTTTTCTTACTCCTTTCAATACTCGTATGTGAAAAATTAAACATTTATAATTTTTGCAATCAACATTTTGACAAGTCAAAGTTAGTCATATTATAAATTGAGCTTCTTAGATTTTATTTTTATTTTTAAATTAAATATTTAGAAAAAAATGAGTTGTAAAAACTAAATAAACAGGAATATCTAATCATATTTTTCTTCTATATATATAAAAATAATTTTTATTTTGTGTGATATTAATAATTTAATATAATTCTCATTTTCTATTTGAGTTAATTTTTCATTGTGCAGTAGGCCTTACTGACCAATCGATTACTGATTGTGGTTGTACCTTATGAGACTACGGAGGTGAGAGTCTATCACTTTAGCCTCGAATATTACTATTTGTTCTTGTGGAAAAAGCCACATGAGGGTTAATATGCGAGATTGAGACTGGGCTTGCCCTACCACACCATTGCTCCAACCAAATTCTGGAGAAGGAGCTAGTCTTATCTTTCTTGGGTTCACTAGAAATGCCATTTATCACACTAGATTTCCCCACTTTCACTTATGGTGGTCTTATTGCCATGTTCGCTTGTTTCACTCCGTTCACTCTGCTCTAAGCCCACTCTTCCCCTTTTTACTAGTGTTTGAACTGTACCTGCTTGTATTTATTGAAATTTGTACTTGATTGTGTACTTGCTCATGATTTGTTGATTGACTTGTAAACCCCTGTGACGGTTAGTTCTTGATTTCACTCTAATATGAGTTTGTTCTTGTTTGTTTTAGCACCCACAACTCCATATTGTAACTCGTTTGATAATTGTTCTTAATCGGTACTTGTTATTGTCCTGTACTTGTTCCTATCCTGTATTGTTAGCTAATACCTTATCGGCACGCTTGGTTGTTTATACTGTATTATCTAGCCATGATGGCCTAATTGTACTTGTAAATCATTGTTGTTCTGCCTTATCGGTATTTCTATACATGTTATCTGTTGCCTCATTGGCTTACTTGTTTATTTGGTATACATGATGCGATAGGGATTTCCCCTAGGCATTTACATAAATTGTTAATTGTACTTGTTAATTGTTCGGAGATTGATTGGCCAAAGGCCTAACCGAGCGAAATATTTAGATATGGGACGCATTATGTGGCCCACATGGGTGTCAATGATACGCTAGGGATTTCCCCTAGGTATCAGTAGTACACTAGAATTTTCCCTAGGTATCGATGGTGTGCTTAGGATTACCCTTTGGGCATCGTAGTGCGTTATATGCTCTATATGGGCACAAACCATGAACCAAGTTGTCATGCTTTGCTAAAGTACTTGTTTGAATGGAATAAGGTGAATCTGATATGCATGCCTTGTATGGTTTTATTGGAATTCATATACTATTCAGGTTTGCTTGATCGTACTTGTATCCTGATTGATTATGATCTATTCTTAGAGCAATAAGACTAGAGTGAGTTCCTAGTTTAGTTCGGATTGAGTTAACATAAGTTCCTCCCAGACTGTGATCGATTGAGATGCTCTATACCTCTCGAATAGGATCAGTTAAGATGATCTAGCCGTTGAGCTGATGGTTACATCTTTTGACTTGCTTGAATCATGCTTGTTCCTGTATTGATATTAAATTATGATATGTTGAGATGTTTCTTCCATGATAGGTCCCCATTGCTTATTGTCTATGTTATCCCTCATTAAGTCCTTCGGACTTACCCTTGTTTCATCCTTTATTTCTCAAATAGGTTTAAGTGAAGGATATGGAATTCTGGCTTGGGATGAAGAAATAACTTTTGTAATAGAATAGGTGCTCACATATGTATATGGGTTCACTTGAATACTAAATTTGGATTTAGAGACGTTGTGATATATCAAGGTTGATATTGATGACTTGAGGTCAGTATATGTTCTGATAGATGTTAAGAAATGGAACCATGGTATGTATGTAATGTTTTGTTGAGCTAGTTAAAATTGAAACTTCTGCTATTTCTAATAGGTCGAGTTGAAATTTTATAGGCCTATTACTTATTTTTGGGTTCAGAATTAAGATTAAATTGATCTGATATCTCAACTTAGGATTATCCTAAGTGGGGTGTCACATTATATATCTATTCTGGTTAAAGGTTAGAATCGGATCCTTAAATTATATAATTAACTTTGTAGCAATACCTAACATCGATAATAATAGCCTAATTATCTTAATAACCTAGATTTTTTGCCACTTAATCCTCAAACCCATAGAATTTGGGCTTCATCCTTTAGTTAACTTAATTAACCAAAGTTTTCATATAATAATACAAATTCAGGCCCACTAGGCACATCTATATACCCCTACATGCCCTTACTTTTTTATTCCAATACATATTTCTATGTTAATATATATATATATATATATATATATCACAATATAAGATTTATGAGAATTAAAATGGTACATCATATATGTATATATGTAACCCAGTCCAAATCTTTACCCAAATTCTTACTTTTAGAGCTTTAACACTATAAACCAACCCCACCATTGAAACTACCACGACGAGGTGACAAAACTACCTCAGCACTACCTCCATTCGCAACAGTTTGTTGCTATCAGAGATAGTCACCACCACCATTTGATGCGTTTTAGCTCATCTAACAAAATGCCTAGGTTAATTTTTCACTTCTTTGCTAGATTGGCACTTAATTAGCCTAAAAGATGCCACTCGCCACCTCAACATCACTGCAAGCCACTATGCTAAATGTTGCTTCGCTGGTCATTGGTTTAAGAAATTGGGGCCACAACTCTTTCACCGAGCTCAACCCATCAAAACCCATCCTTGGTTTGCCTCTAGAAGTCGTTAGAACGTTGTGTCCGTTGCCATAGCTCAACTTTGATCGCAATTTTCTGATAGCTCACCACCGAGTTTTAGCTGCATGTGGAATCACCGAGTTCCTGAGGATGTGAAAAAGGCGTTGTCAGTTTAGACTTTCGTTTTGGACTGTCCCTAGTGGTGACCACCGGTAAGGGGTGAGAGGGTGTTTTGGCTATCTACAATCGACCCCCAACACTTTGGTTTGCCTTCAATCTGGCCCCCTTAAATTTTAGATGCATTCAATTTAGTTCCATGACTTGTTATTGCCTCACATTTGCCTACCTAACTTATAAAAATTCTGTATTAACCCCTAGAATGTAAAATAATGATGCAATTAAATCTTTCCTATTCATATTTTAACCCCCAAAACTTTCATAATTATTACAATTAAGTCCTTCGTATCTATATTTTGAGTCCCAAAATTATTGTCAAATTAATGTCTTAATTTTTAAATCTTAATTTCTACAAATGCCAAATTTAGAGGCGTTGCATATCTTATTAGAAATACATCATGAAATTAAATTCATTTTTACACTAAATTAGAATAATATAAATAAATTATATTTTCAATTATAATTATTTTAATCCATACAAAATACGGGTTACATGCTAATATAAAATATACAATAAAACATGAGGATTCAAAATAAACGACACTTGCGCCTACAAATATATACATCAGCATTAGTTTCACCTAAGTGTGGAATCATTTTATTTGGGGTTTGCCATTGGTGAAAGTGACGACGTCATTTTATTTGGGGTTCACCTTGAGTGAAAGTGAGAACGTCGCAGCCGCATACTGTGCTGTAATATGCTGCCTAGTGTGCCTTATTTTCGTATTTCCAATAGTATTAACCGTCGTTCTCAGCGTCCAAAGTTCCAACCCTAAATGCTACATCGACGACTTTTACGTTCCAGCTCTCAACAAATTGATCTATGCAAACGGAACAGCGGGCGACGATAACTTCATCTTCTTGGACCTGAATCTGAGAAACACGATGGACCTCAATAGAATCGTCTACTACGGCATAAACATAACTGTCTCCTATGGTCTCCAGGGAAGAAATGTTTCTCCAATCGCCCGCTACACCTTGCCGAGATTTCGCCAGGGAAAAATGTCGTCTAGAAACTTCCGGCAGCTGTTGAATTCTTGGGAGGTATTGTTGGTTGTCGATGCGTTTAAGAGTGTTTCGACTACTGCTGGATCGAAGACGACTTTTAGGGTGGATTTAGCCACAAAGATAAATATGAACAAAAAGAGGAGGAAGCTGATTTTGAGGGCTGATGTGCAAGTTAATGACTCCGGTGAGAAGGTAAATCACAAGGCGATTAGGCTCCGGTAGTTAATTTATGGGTTTCTTTGCTCATTTATCTCTGTTGTATTAGTTATAATTTCCAAAAGCTCAAGATGGGAAGGAAATCATGTACTTAGTCTTGTGTTGCAAAAACGAAAAACAGAAAAAAAGATACTGGCTGCTTGCTTAAGATGTGTGTTTGAACTATTATATTATGTATATTATGCAGAGTAAATTGCAAGTATGTACAGCGTCTAAAGACGTTTGTTGTAATTATCAAAAACTTTTCTACCTATACCCCTTAATGTTTTGTATCTTTTAATTTGACCAATTATTTAAATAGGCTCAAACTATTCATTTTTAAGCAATTAGTGATCATTGTAAACTATGCTGTGAGTAATGATGATAATGTGTTTAATTGGCCAAAACTAATTTTGAGTTAATAAGAAATTAATGGTCAAAATGAGCTACTAAAAGACTAAGAATGAGTCAAACGAAAAGACTAAGAATGAGCCAAATGAAAGGAAGAGTGAAACTTCATCCCACATTGTAAATGAGTAAAAGATGAACTTGAATATATATGTTAAGTGTGGAGATAAGGGACAGACCTCTTGAAGGTACCACAAGTGTTTGAAGAAAAAATGACTTATATGGTAGTGGGTTCAATCCAAACTACACAGGTGCACCGCTGCCACTTGGTTGGCTCGTCCCAAGCTTGGCATGGTCGTGGGTTAGATTAAATTGAATTGGGCTTCAATCCAATGTTAACTTTTTGGACTTTTACTTAGCCCAACAACCAATGAAATCTTCAAACTTCTGCTAGGAAATTAAATTTTTCAGCATTTTGGAAATCTGGAAAGTTAGGAAATATGAAATTAGTTTGTGGAAAAGCTAAATACGTGTATCTTCAAATCTCCAGCAATCAACTGATGTATCTGGATAGCAACCTTCAAACTGGTTGCATTGGAAAATTGCAGTAGCATTGAAAAAAATGGCTGCCAGATTTTAACCATTTTTTGGTGCACCTTTGGCTCTATAAAAATTGACTAGTCCCGAGTCTGCAATTTAGACATTTTTGAAGCATATTTTCATACAATCACATCTTCATATAGTATTTTTTGCATAGTTCAGAGAGTTTAGTATGCTTAAAGTTCGTGAGATTAGACAATCTGTAGTGTTGCTACCGTTTGAATTAGTCGTATCTTGGGAAACGACAGCCGATTGCCTTTAGCATTAGTGTGGGGCTAATTCACTTTAAAGATAGAGAGCTCTACTCTCGCCTCAACTACTTGCTGTTTTTTAATCATAGAAATTTTATACCACCGAAACAATATTTAGTATATTGAAGTCCTCTTGTCTCTTGCCTGAATATAAAATTAACTATTAATTATTTTAATTAATTACTCTTAAATTAAACCTTTATAATTCAGCAGTACATACTCTTCATAATCGATCACTACAAAATTATAAATTTTTCGTAGCATATGTAATTTTTAAAAAAATAATCACAAGGCTGTGTTCACTAGACCCTGCACGTTATTCCTTATCAAACACGACAGACTTCTGTTGCACCATTGGACACTTCAGCCATAACTTGCCACAATTGCCCTGGTCATGGACATAATTGTTTTGTATGCCCACTTCCATGTTTTGGTACTTATTCGCATATATCTAGTAAATCTACTTCAAAGTGGAGACTTTCATTTTTTTCAACTTAATGCCACTCGATACTTTATAAAAAATATAAATAATGACATATTTGATTCACATCATATTAGAATAAAAAAAAGAGTAATATTATATAAAATAAATATGCTTATAATGGCGTACTACTATAAACAACTAGGCTTACATTGATTTTGTAAGTCAGATTTAGTTTATTATTTAGCACATGTTTGTGATGTTGCACAAAAATGGGTAAAATCCTTTTTAATAGATAGCAATATATTGGTTCATTTTTTTGGAACCCATGTAGAGAGGTCTCTATTTTTCGAAGTTCTCCGAGTTTGTAATTAATTTTTGCAAATAATTTTCATAACCAACGCTTATTTCTTTGATAATGATTGATTATGAAGAGAATGTACTGTTGAATTACAAGGGTTTAATTTAAGAGTAATTAATTAAAAAATTTTAAATTAAAATAATTAATAATTAATTAAATTATAAAGAATTACCGATCACTTCAATTAATTGATAAACTTAAAGAAAAATCTCACATAATAGTCGAATAATTTGAGCCAAACCACCCCTAATCCAACGATTTTTTGGACAATATTATTAACTGGGATCGGGCAAAGTCGATTGAGCCACCCACTTAGCAGCAACAATCATGGGGAGAACCAATATCAGTCTCCTTTAAAGCCAATACACCGACAAGGAAGAACAAAGTTTGGCTTTATATCTCTTAGTTGTAAGGATGCTCCAGGTCAATTATTTCAATAGGTTGGACCATATAACGCGGCATGGTGGCTCAACACTTAGTTGCTTGTAATCCGAAATTTCCTTATAGGGTTTATTTATGCTTGGTTGATCAACAAATTGTTAATTTTTCTTAATTTATTCTTTTTGTAACATTAAAGTTAAGTATTATTAGATTGGTACTATTTTGCCGAATGATCTACTAATTTAATGGTATTATTGTTTGAACCAATAATTTTTAGTGCATATGCGTAGTATATAAATTAAGCGAAAAGATTCAAGTGCTTTTTATTTTTTATCATTAGTATTTTGCTCTTAATTGCCTATATTTTAGATAAACGTGATTAGTGACTTAAATGTTTGGAAGAAATTAAATATTTTAGATTCCACCTCTCATTGAGTTGATCAAAATAAGAAAGGATATTTAAAAATTTCAAGAATACTCTTGATTTCGATTGAGCATTTCAAACAAATACACTGAGGATCTATTTGTGTATAGAAATTGGGTTGGAGTGCCTAAGTATCATTCATGGCATGTGCTTCCAATTTTTCCAAAGCAAGCTGGACGCCGAAAGGCATCTTAAAATATGCTTATAAAACTTATGAACAGAAGGATGAGGTGATTAGGTCTTTTATATGTGTATATAGAATATTAATCAACAACCTGGTATAACTTAATATCGTTTCACGCTTACTAGTAAATCGTCAATTTGGGGGCTTAATTGGACAATAATTTTAAGACTATTTTATCATTACTTGCTATCATAAAATTGTGACGCTAATTGATTATGCCACTATATTATGTCATTGAATACATATATAGTAATACTTTATTTATAATTGCTCTATTGGTTATTTGCATATATTTTCCGCCCACATAAAACATTTTGGATTAATCATATTATCATATATTCTCACATTCATTATACTAAAGATTTACATGCATCTAAAATATGTTGATTACATATTAAATTGTGTTTTGAAAATAAAAGAAAAACAAGAAAAATTTAGAAATTATTTCTAAAAATTACATATTTTCTTTTGAAATGTATCTCTTCAAATAAGAATGTAACTGTTCAAAAAGGAATACAAAATCCTTTAAATGTGCTTCTTGAAAATCTAAAAAAGGGGTATGAAAGAGAAATCTCCAACATTTTATATTACAAAATATATTTCTAGTTATATATTTTAATATCTTCAAATATTTTGAGTATTTATACCAAATAAGGTGGTTGTGGGAAGAATCAAGTTCATGAAAGTTCTTGTTCAAGTGCACATCAAGAATTTTTGAAGGTTTATTATGTCTTGGGGGTAAATGTGCAATACTGTTTGCGCTAGGTGGCAGAGAATTATACTCTAAAGTGAGTGTAGTTTTTTGCATGCTTTGAATCAAGTCATGTATATGCTCTTTCTTATACTTTAATTTATTTTATTTTTTAATTTCTTTAGTGTTTTAGTGTGTGTTTGAATCAATATTTTCAACAATTTTAGAGTAGAATTGCATGCACAAACTAAAATACCTTGTTGAGAAAATTAATTGAAATGATTTTAATTAGTTGAACCTTTAAATTGGGATTATTAGGCGAAGTTTGAGACTTGCTTGATTCGAATATAATTTTGAGTTGATCAGGAAATGTGCATGTGGGTGTTTCGTGGATGTGTGTGCGTGTGTCTGAAAATAGGGAAAGGAAATGGAAAATTTTTGTTGGTGATGAGGAAATGCTCCACACTATGTGTATCTATATGTCTTTGTGTGTGATATGATTTGGATGAAGTTGAGGTAACTGAATTCTAAATTGTTTGAAAATTTTTAGTTTAATAATTATTGGATGAAAAGTTGTCTGTTTGGTCTCTTGAGTGGTCAGTTTGTTGTTTTGTGAAGTATTTATTGAAGATAAGAATTATGGTGATATCAAAGGTAGAATAAAACAAGAGAATCTTAATTAAAAAAAAAAATGGTGGCTGTGATCAGGAAACTGTGTTGGTTTTTGAGATTCTTTTGTTTGTGTTGGTATCTTATGCTGTCTAGTTATTATATTTTGTTTTAGATGTGGAATATGGAGGGTACAGTTTCTAACTTTAAAATTACTAATAAATTATATCGTACGTAAATAGAGATAAATTGATAAGGAAGTTCAAAAATTCATCACCTACTTATAATTACAAAAGTTATTAAGAAACGAGGCATAATGGTACTAATAACTGCTTTCAAAATTTTGGATAAGTGATATTAGAAGAAATTTATCTGTTGGTGTTCTATGCCAAAGGCTAGATCACTGTTTAAAAAATTGGACCGGATCGGTCAATCGGATCAGTTGGACTGTCAATTGGTCAGTGAACCAGTCCGATTTTCTCCAAAAACTAAAAAAATGAAGAAAAAAAAAACATCATATTTTGTAAAAACTGTTCAAACTGGCCTGTCGGATCATTGAACCGGACTGGTTTTTTTATTTAATTTTTAATAAAATTATTTTTTTTAGTTTTTTTTTTTTTTCTAAATACAAAGTTTGAAGGTTAAAGTACACTTTACAAGCTATCTAAAAGTAAAAAATAAGTCTTAATTTAGAGTTTAGAATTTAAAGTTAACTTATACACTCTCAATTTTAAACTTTAGATTTAATATATTTAAATTATTGCGACCATTTATAATATAAATAGTAAAATTTGAATTGTAATATTGGACAATGTCCTTTAAACTCTTTATAACAGTTGAACCGGACTGGTTTTTTATTTAATTTTTAATAAAATTATTTTTTTAATTTTTTTTGGTCTAAATACAAAGTTTGAGGGTTAAGGTACACTTCATAAGCTATCTAAAAGTAAAAAATAAGTCTTAATTTAGAGTTTAGAATCTAAAATTAACTTATACACTCTCAATTTTAAACTTTAGACTTAATATATTTAAATTATTGCAACCATTTATAGTATGAATAGTAAAATTTGAATTGTTATATTGGATAATATCCTTTAAACTCTTTATATTTTATATTTTGGTATTTTATTAATTTTTAAGTAATATATATAATATAAATATATATTTTATAATTGTGACGTCATGGTTCAATTGTGGTTCAATTATAGTTCGATTGATGGTTGAACAAGTGTATCATGAACCGATAAATTTTACGGTTCAATGAACGGTCCGATTTTTCGAATATTGGACTAGATTAAAGGGGAATGCATTAACTCTTGATGGAAATGCCTCTTTTGTTTTCAAATACTAAGGCCTTTCAAAATTATTCTTCATTTGTTTGTTTGAGATTTATTTTATTTTGGTTAGTTTGATCATATTATCTAGTTTTGGTTTGTTTAATAATTTTGAGTATAAAAGATTCCTTCTACATATTATATATTGGATATAATCCATAAAAGAAGTCTAATGAGACATTGTATGAACTTTGGAAGATGTCATAAATCCAGTTTAAAATATTTTAGAATATGAAGGTGTCTAGTCAAAGCGTGTGCAATTAAAAGAAATAAATAGGACAAAAATAAATTGTTACAGTGTTTAATTAATACTTTTTAACTGTATTTGTCGGATTTTTTTTTTTTAAACTGTCATACTTACAGAATTTTATTATATAATTTGACATTGTTGATATACAAATATAAATGTAGAGTCTAGAGGTATTGTGTGTTTTATGCGCATATATATATATATATATATATATATTTCTAGTGAACGAAAAAAGAAAAAGAATTAAATCAGGCTATTATATTTAATGATTTGTGATTAAAGCTTTTCACAAATGTATTGATTAAGAGGGTTTGGTTGTGTTATTTTATGCCTGTTTATGAATGATTTTGATAGTCCGGTATTTATAAAAGTGTAGTAATTAGACGTAAGTCTCCATTATTTAAGAACTTTGATATGAAGGATTTGAATAAACTTAGTGCATTTTTGGAAATAAAAATGAATAAAAGCATAAGATGAATTATCTTTACTTGGTCATATTGTGTAGAAAAGATTTTAAATTAGTCTTCGTAGTGCCTATATTAGTGTTGATGTAATCTTAAAATTTTGAAAACTAACCTCATATTTCTCGTCTTATCTATTAATAATGTTTCTTTTAGCATACAATAGTAGCTTGCAACAAGAATTGTATCATTCATTTCTTCTAACCCTAATCATACATCATGATCTTTCTATCAAATGGGGGAAAAAAATTTCATGATGATTTGGTTGTAAAATTAAAATATATTTATATTATAGGAGTATTCTATTGTTCGAGAAGAACACAATGATGCTATTTTAAATATTCCGCAGTTCGAGAAAAAATAGTGATGTTATTTGGATTTCTAATTTAAAAGACCACAAAGCCACCACCTATATGTTTTTACACTTGGTGGAGTAGCAATGTTTTAAGATTTTCCAAGTAATGTGTGAAATGATAACACTTGATGTTTTTGGCTAGTATGTACAATGGCTTAAAGAATTCTTAACAAGATCTTTCTTTAGTGGAAAAGCCATTACTAACAATTTTTTTTCATTGTGATAGATAAACATCTATAACAAAGTTTACATGAAGGAATTGGTATGAGTAAAAAGAAACATCAATATATATTCTGATTCATGTCTATTCTAGCACCTCGAACTTTCGATTGTTATTTATCTCACACTTGTTCCTGTCTATTGTTATTTGGTTGTCTCTTATCCATCTATTTTGCTATTTGTTACTATTTGTGATTGTTATTTGGGAGTAATGGGACGTTAATTTTTGCTGTGTGCATGAGATAAGAGGTAAGCCCGAAACTCTTATATTAAGTGACAGGACGTTAATCCTTGCTGTATGCATAGGATAAGCGGTAGGCCCAAAACGTTTAGATTAAGCAACGGGATGTTAATCCATGCCGTGTGCATGGGATAAGTGGTAAGCCTGAAACTTATGATAAGGTGAATTTGATAAGTCTGTTATGCTCTAATTTATATTCTGATTGTTTGTACCCTACTCATGGAACATCATGGGTAGTAATGTTTTAAGGTCTAAATCGGGCAATTGTCCAGGTCGAATGAGCTATCTGTATTTCCTCCCGACTATGAAGGGTTGAGATGCTCTATATCTCCCGAGCAGGATTGGTTGAGATGATCTCGGGCCGTTCGAGCCAACTAGTACAACTTTAAGCTAGTACCTACTAGAAATCCTAAATTTGATATGGTTTATTCTTTAGAATTGTTATTGTTTGTCTATTGGTCTTGCAACAGTTTGTTCTGTTTGTTCTTGAAATATTTCTATACAGAATATTAAGTGATGATCTATTGAGTTGATTCATCCACAGTAGATACTTATTGTTCCATGTTATGAATATCCCTCACTAAGTCCTTTGGACTTATCACCTGTTTTATCTTAATTTTTCTCAGACAGGATTGAATGATAAGCTTGGACTTCAAGTTGGGCCGACAAATATGATTTTGTACTAGAATAGCTGTTTTGCTTATGGGCATACTTAGGCACATTTTGTAAACCCAAGAGATGTTGTGATATGTGAAGTCTGAATTTATCATCTACAGGGTATATATATTATGTTAAACATTTCAAAAATATTGATGGTATGTACTTGAAACCTATATGTATGTCATAGTATTTTGTAAAAGTTGATTAAGTTGAAGTATGTTGCTACCTCTAATACTTTTGTTGAGGTCATTTCAATTTGAAATCCACTACTTTTTCTGATGAGTTTGAAATATTTTGAGGGCTTATTGTTTATTATGGATTTTGAATTAAAACTAATTTGAATGGTGCCTCAGCTAGGGGTCATCCCGATAGGGGGCGTCACAAGTGGTATCAGAGCCTAGGTTTGTCGATGACCTAGGCATTCGGGTATCTTTGAGAAATATGACTGATCTTTTGTTTAAGTTAGTTTGAGTATGAATTTTGCGTATATTTCGTATTAGGAAGTTCTTCTGTGATTTTAGGAATTTAAGATGTAATTGTTTGGGTGACGTTAGTAAGATAAGTTTGTATACTAAGTGATGTCTATGGGATCTTTTCGTATATTATTGGATGATTAGACTTGCTTGTTTATATGTTTGGTTTGATCTTATCTAACACTTCTCTTTCTTTTATTTTTAGAAGTTCAGGGTAGTTAGCAAAAGTGATGGCATCGTAAGAAAGCTCTAGTACTCCTATTCCGCCTAGGACTGGACGTCAGGGAAGACCTCCTGGTCGACGAGTGAATGACCGCGGGCTCCAAGACAAGGGGAACCTACTTACCTACAAGCCACGTTAGAAGAAAAGGGTTCAAAAATCCCTTTTGTGGGCCATCCAGTGGATCCTATGTACTAGAGGGAACAAACATTTAGGCCACAGGCTCAACACTTATGCAGTGGAGCTAGAGGCATTAATAAGATGGTTGATGACCGGGCATTAGAACAATTTCTTCATTTCAAACCCCTAAAGTTCTTAGGAGTCCCTAATGATAGAAAAGCTAAAGAATGGATTAAGGATTTAGAGAATATTTTTGAGACCTTTCACTACTCAGATGATCAGAAGGTTCAGTTTGATACATTTCTTCTAGGAGGTTTCACCCGAAGTTGGCAAAAAATGATTAACTGAAGGTGGACAGCTGAAGGAACACCATGAACCTGGGAGAATTTCACATGAGAATTTACGAATAAGTATGTACTAGAGGTGGTGAAGCAAGCAAGACAAAGAGAGTTCATGGACCTTGTTTAAAGGGCCCAAACTATTAGTCAATACAAGGCTACTTTTAGCCGATTGATACAATAAGCTCCTTACATACAAGATGATGAAGATTGATAGGCTAAACGATTTGTATAGGGATTATGGCCAAAATTGAGAAGGGGTTAGTCCACTTGTAATCTGATAAGCTTCAACCAAGCAGTGAGTAAGGTATTACAACTTAAGTTGGAACTGCATGAAATCAAAAACATTGAGGATAGAAGTTGAAAAGAAAAAATGCACCTCGATGGACAGGGTAGTGCTGAAAGAAAGCAATCGAAGCTTCAAGTGGGAAGCACTGCCTAACAAGCCCCTCATTCTGGTAAGAAGGTAAATGCGACTCAAGAGAGAGCACCCAAGTAATGTGAATTCTGTGGGGTATTTGGCCATGATGAGACTAGCTGCTGCAGAAAATAGGGCAGATGTGTAAGTTGCAATAGTGATCAACACTTTGCAAAAGACTGCCCCAAATAGAGAGGCTCCACCCCTACAGACAAAGGAAAATAGGTGATAGGAGGTAGAGAGAGGCAAAATATACGAGCTCTTGCCTATGCCCTGATAGGAGAAGAAACGCTGAATCCTGATGAAATAACAAAAGGTATGGTTTTATGATTAAAATCCATAATAATGTCTTATGTGATCTTATTGTTTACTTTCTTTCATATATGTCACATTTCCTTAAACTACATATGCAACCCAAGATAACGGTTTGTTATATAAAGTAGTAGCTGAATACTTGGGAGTAGCTTCAAAAGAAGTAAACTCATCACCTATTGCCTGAAAGGGCAAGTAGTGACCATGCTTTGAGCCGATGGCTGGAATGTCACTTACTTGAAGTAAAAATATTAAGAAGCCTATGAACAGGTGTTGTGTTGAAAATTAATGTAGCAAGTGGGATTGCAAAGATAAGTGTAGTCCGAATCACAAGATAAGATACGACAAACTTAAGTTAATAACTGTAGGATATCGAAATTGAAGGAAAAGTTGAAAGTTTTGGAGAGTCTGAGTTTAATACCAAGATTCAATGTACTTTTCTATTTCGAAAGAAACGATTAGTGCTGAAAGAAATTTTTTAGATAAGGCACCCAAGTCAAGGTATATGATATATCTGAGAACTATGAAAATGTATTGAGACTTGGAGATGCAATCTTGGTAGAATCTAATATAGAGAAAGGGTAGATCGACTGACTGATTCTACTTTTTCTACCAGTCGGAATAGTATTCAGATGATAATCTGGGGACCAAATTCTTTTAAGGAGGGGAGTGTTTAACACCCCTAAAATTTAATTTATTTTATTTACAGTATACGATTTTATCATTATTTGAAAATTTTATGAATTTAATATTTTTAATTATTTTAAAAGTTTTGTGGGCCAAATTATAATTTTTGTAGAGTCAATTGTGTTAACTTTTGAATAACTTGGGGCTAATTGCAATTTTTTTAAAAATTTAGGTTAAAATTTCATAATTTAAAAAATTTTATAAAAAATAATTGAAAAGTGAAAAAAATCAAATTTTTGTCAACAGGCAGGGCCTTCTTTCTTCTCCACTTTTTCTTTTTTTCCTTCTTTCTTTTTCCTCTCTTTTTCTTCTTTCTTCACCAAGAGCACACCACCATCTCCAGCCATCCTCCGGCAACTTTTTCACCACTCCAAACCTACCAAACTCTTTCCCTCACCACAACCAACACCCTTTACACCTCAAAACCACCAACTAGACAGCAGAGCAATAGTGGCAGGCGAGAACCGAGAAGAGCATGTCATGGTGGTTGCTGCATTTCTCTTTTTTCGGCGACCATTCTCCATTTCAAAGGTAGGGTTAGGAAGCTCTTGAAGAGAGGATCACAATGGTATCAGTACATGGCAATTCCACCGACAGCAAGGCAGTGATCAGACCTCGACAGAGATAGAAAGAAGTTGGTTGTTTTTGGCCCGTTCTGATGTCTACACTGCTTGAAATTGAAAACGGAAGGTGGTGTTGGAATCCTCGTGATGAGAGAAACAATTTGGTAGTAAAATTTCATTTTCCGACGGCGGTGGTCCAACAGTGGTGGAGAGACAGTCTCTTTGTCTTGACGCAGTGATCATCCCGGTGGTTTCGGTTTATGATTTTGTGCCTTCGTCAGCGGGGTCGGATTTTTGTTTGATTATTGCATGTTATATATATATGTGCATGCATGCTTATAGTTGTTAGTTTTGTCCGAGTTGAACTTTTGAGTCGATATCGGTATTTCAATGATTATTGTCCTATGTAAGGAATAGGGTAATGAGAGATATGGTTTTGGACTTGTATTTTGGTTAATAATAAGTTGAAAATAAATTTTGATATCAGAAATCATTATAAGTTAAATAGTGTTGGAATGGGAATTTGACTAGGGGTTTATGCGTAAATATTGATTTTGAAGAATTTTGTAATTTCCTAGTGATAGATGAGGCCTTAGAATGCTTGATACATTTCTATAAGGTTATTAGAATTGAACAAGAATTTTGATTTGTGGCATATTTTCCTGATTAGGTGATGACAAGCTAGGCAGCAATGAATAGTAGAATTATTTTTTACTGTTGCAATTTTGGACTACAAGAGGTGAGGTTCTACCACTTTGGCATCGAATATTTCTATTTGTTCTTGTGGTAAGCTCTATGTGGGTTTTCTATTTTCGTACGTATTCTGATTGTTTGAAATCTGATCTGCTATCTGATTTGTACACCCTTGTGAGGGTTATCTGTTGAGTTTGATTTTGATTCTTGTTTGTTCTGGCACCCAGAACTTTCGATTGTTATTTGTCTCACACTTGTTCATATCTATTGTTATCTGGTTGTCTGTTATCTACCCATTCTATTATCTGTTACTATTTGTGATTGTTATTTAGGAGTAACGGGACATTAATCATTGTTGTGTGCAAGCGGCAAGCCCAAAACTCTTATATTAAGTGATGGGACGTTAATCCTTGCTGTGTGCATAGGATAAGCGATAGGCCTAGAACTCTTAGAATAAGCAATGGGATGTTAATCCTTGCCATGTGCATGGGATAAGCAGTAAGCCCAAAACTTATGATAAGGTGAATTTGATAAGTCCGTTATGCTCTGAATCATATTCTGATTGTTTGTACCCTGCTCATGGAGCATCAAGGGTAATAAAGTTTCTTGGTATAGATCAAACAGTTGTCCAAGTTGAACAAGCTATCTGTATTTCCTCCTGACTGTGATCAATTGAGACGCTCTATACCTTTTGAGCAGGATTGGTTGAGATGATTCTGTGCCATTTGAGCTAACTAGTACAACCTTGAGCAAGTACCTACTAGAAATCCTAAATTTGATATGGTTTGTTCTTCAGAATTGTTATTAGCTATCCATTGGTCTTGCTACTGTTTGTTCTGTTTGTTCTTGATATATTTCTATATTGAATATTGAGTGATGATCTGTTGGGTTGATTTGTCCACAGCAGATCCTTATTGTTCCTTATTATAAATATCCCTCACTAAGTCCTTTGGACTTATCACCAGTTTTATCTTAATTTTTCTTGGACAGGATTGAATGATAAGGTTGGATTTCCAGTTGGGTCAGTAAATATGATTTTGTACTAGAATAGCTGTGTGTAATTCTTATGGGCATACATAGGCATGTTTTGTAAACCAGAGATGTTGTGATATGTTAGGTCTGAATTTATCATCTCCAGGGTATATATATATTTTGTTAAACATTTTGGAAATATTGATGGTATGTACTTGGAACTTACATGTATGTCATAGTATTTTGTAAAAGTTGATTAAGTTGAAGTGTTTTGCTACCTCTGATACTTTTCTTGAGGTCATTTAAGTTTGAAATCCGCTGCTTTTTCTAATGAGTTTGAATATTTTGAGAGCTTATTGTTTATTATGAATTTTGAATTAAAACTAATTTGAACGGTGCCTCAGCTAGGGGTCATCCTGATAGGGGGTGCCACAATAATAATTTATTTCATTAATCAAAATATATATAATATTAACAAGCTAGTAGAAATATATATTAAGTGGGTGTTTGGCTAAGTTTTTAATGAAAGATATAATAAGAATTTTTTAAGCTTATAAAAATATCAGATTTTATCTTTTAAAGTAAGTCTTGTAATGTATAAATAAAATGAAAACTTAAAATTCATACGGTCTAAATTATTAAAGGAGTATATTCAAATTTTAAAATAAGTGAAATTCTCTTTACGTTTTGTAGAAGTGCTTATCATATAAAACACATTATTTTAGAAATTTACAAAAACAATATTTATGAAAATAATTGGCATTACATATAAATGTTAGAAAATTTTGGACAAAACCCTCTAAAGTGAAAAACAAAGAGCAATCTAATAAGCAAAAGAAACAATTTTATTAATTGTAGCGGTTTAGAAAAACTAGCACAAAGTTATTCATTCAGGGGAGGTTACAGCAACTAGTGACGTTTATTATGAATTCTGCGGCGGATTGGATAAATCGCTGTTTAACCACCGTCAAATTAATATTTTGCTATGGTTAAGACAACCCGTCACAAAATATATGCCACGATTAGTCTATTTTCTTGTGGTATATATATATATATTATATATAAGTATGAATGAAAAATTATATTATATATATTTATAAATATTAAATATTATTTAATGTGGAATGAATAAATAGAACAAGTAGATAAAAATATAATTAATTTAAATTTTATTGATAAATTCATATATATGTATATTATATATGTGAAAAAGTATAAATAGAAAAAAAATAAGTGTACATGTATGAATAATTAGAAAGAAAATATATAAAATAAAAATTATTTAAAATTTTATACATAAATTTATATATATATATAATGTGAATATATTAAATAATGAGAAATTTTAATTTTGATTATTTGAAAGGTTAACAACTTTTTTGTTATTCACTATTTGTTTTGTTATTCGCAAAATATAATATGAATATCCAATTTTATTTATAAAAATATTTGAGAATGAACACAACAATTTTTTTTTCTATATTTTATTTTACATTCTAATTTCATCCTTATATTTTGTCACTAATTCATATTTTAAAATCAATTTTAAGTTTATAATTATTTTATCAATTTACTATAGTTTTAACTTTATATGGCTAATGTCAAACTCTTTTCTTCACTTAATTATTTGATAACTAAGTTATGAGTTAAATTAGAAGGTTTCTATTAACTTATATACTGATATTGATTTTAACTTTACAATTATTTTATATATTTATTTTGATTTATTTTAATTTTTTTTTATCTTTACTATCATAATTTTGTCTTAACTTAATTGATTTTTAATCAAAAATTAAAATTAAATAAATATTGTTTTAAAATTCTTAGTAGTCAATATATTATCCAATTCTTTATATTTTAAGTTTTTACTTAATATATATAGTCATCATCTTTTAAATTTAAAGAAATTTTAAAGTATTATAATTTTAAGTTTTTTTTGAATTAATCTTGTATTCTATAATATTCTCATATTTTTTTTTATGCAACTATATGTTGATTTTTTATTGCTTAATATTTTCTTCTTTTTAATAAAGTATAAAATAATATTCATGGACTTTTATTTTTGGAATGATTTTTTTTTTTTTTGAACTTCTCTTTGAATAATCTTGAGATTTATTGTTCATAACATCATGCATATGAGATGTTATGCTTTTAAATATTGAATTCTAAAGTTTTAAATTTAATTTTACTTGATAATTTTTTGTAGTAACATTTAATTTTGCTAATCACTTGACCATTTTTTGTGATATTTTTATTTTTAATTATATTTATAATTTAACAATTAAATTAATATATATAGTAATTTTAAAGAATTCATAGATAGTATGGGGATAATGCTAGTAGTATAAATATATATATATATATATATATTTATATATATATATTGATTGGTTAGTAGTGTAAATACATTCAATAACTTAACCTCATGAACGAAAATGAATTTTACCTGACTTATTTATAAAAATTCCACAAAATTTGAATGCCCAATCAACCTTCATTAATTTGTTTTAAAAAAATAATAAAAAAATTTAAATTTATGTAACCAAATCCTCATAAAAAAAATACAAAATTTTATGCATCAATATAAATATCATAGAAATATATATACATATAATATCAAATTTAATTTTTTAATTCAACTTCAATTAAAAGATTATTTAATATTTAAAAAATTATTAATAAAATTATTTAAATTTATTCTGAATAATTTAAATAATATTGAAGTTAAACCCCCATGCTAAAGTTACAAATAAGTCTAGGGGTATTTTTATCTGAAAAATAATCAAAGCAGTTTTTGAAGGATATTTATGAATTTTAATGTAAATTTGACATCTACAAATTTGATAAGGATGCTAATAGTTCTTCAAATATTTAATTAAATATATAGGGATAAAAATAATTTTATTAAACTTATAACTATATTACCAAGTTTATATTACAATGTCATGAGTATTTCAAAATAATTTAAAAAATTTCAACTATATTAAAATTTTACAAGTTGATCAATTTCAAAACAATTAGCATTAATTAACTGTAGAAAATTTTCAATAAATGCATGTTCCACCCCTAAAATTTTATTTATAATATATTAAATGCATTTTCAATATATTAAACAACTATATTAAATGCATTTTCAATATATTATTAGTACAAATGTAACACCCCTAAAATTTTATTTATAATATATGATTTTATCGTTATTTGAAAATTTTATGAATTTCATATTTTTAATTATTTTAAAAGTACTGTGGGTCAAATTATAATTTTTGTAGACTCAAGTGTGTTCACTTTTGAATAAATTGGGGCTAATTGCAATTTTTTAAAAATTTGGGGTAAATTGCATAATTTAAAATTTTATAAAAAAAATGAAATGAAAATCAAAACATCAGATTTTTAGAAATCAGGCAAGCTTTTCTTTCTTATTTTTTCCTTCATTTTTCTCTTTCTTCCTTTTCTTTTCCCTTTTCCTCTCTTTTTCTTCTTCTTCAGCGAAGCCTCACCACCATCTCTGGCCAATTTTCGGTGGCCCTTCCTCCACTCCAAACCAACCAAACTCATCCCCTCACCACAAGCAATACCTTCCCCACCTCAGAACCACCAACTAGGCGACGAAGCAGCGGTGGATGGAGGAGAACCGAGAAGTGCATGTCACGGATGTTGCTGAGTTTCTTCTTTTCTGGCGACCATTCTCCATTCCGAGGGTAAGGTTAGGAAGCTCTTGATGAGAGGAATGCAATGGTGTCATTGCATGGCAATTCCAATGACGGCAAGGTGCAATCGGAGTTTGTCGATGAAAAGAGAAAGTGGCCGTTTTTGGCCCATTCAAGTGTGTACATTGCTCGGAATTGAAAACGGAAGGTGGCGTTGGAATCCTCGCGATGAAATGAACAATCTGGAGGTAAAGTTTCATTTTTTGACAGTGGTGGTCTGGTGGTGGCGGAGAGACAGTCTCCTCGTCTCAATGCGGTGATCATCTTGGTGCTTTAGGTTCATGATTTTGAGCCTTCGTTAGTGAGATTGGAATTTTTTTTAATATTACATGTTATATATATATGCATGCGTGCTTGTAGTTGTTAGTTTGTCAAGATTGAGCTTTTGAGTCAATATAAGTATTTCGACAATGATTTTTCTATACGAGGAATAGGATAACGGAAGATATGATTTTGGACTTGTATGTTGGTTAATAATAAGTTGAAAATAAATTTTGATATCGGGAATCATTATAAGTTAAATGGTGTTGGAATGGGAAGTTGACTAGGGTTTCATGCGTAAATAATGATTTTGAAGAATTTTGTAATATCCTGGTGACAAATGAGGCCTTAGAATGCTTGATGCATTTCCATAAGGTTATTGGGATTGAACAAAATTTTTGATTTGTGGCATATTTTTCTAATTAGGTGATGACAAGCTAGGCATCGATGAGTAGTAGATTTGATTTTGACTATTGCTATTTGGGACTACAAGAGGTAAGGATTTTCCACTATGAGTATTGCTTTGTTAAGCTGATCTAAATTGTTGGAACCCCTGTGAGGGTTTTCCCATCTTGGGTTATTGCTTTGTTTACTTACTTCTAAATTATTGGAAAACCTGTAAGGTTCTGCCACTTTGGTCTCAAATATTTCTATTTGTTCTTGAGATAAACCCTGCATGGGTTTTCTGTTTCTGTACGTGTTCTGATTGTGTGAAATCTGATATGTTATCTGATTTGTACACCTTTGTAATGGTTATCTATTGAGTTTGATTCTGATTCCTATTTGTTCTAGCACCGAGAACTTTCGATTATTATTCATCTTGCATTTGTTCCTATCTATTTATTATCTAGTTGTCTGTTATCCATCCGTTCTGCTATCTGTTATTGTTTATGATTGTTATTTGGGAGTAATAGGATGTTAATCCTTGCTATGTGCATGAGATAAGCAGTAAGCCTGGAACTCTTATATTAAGTGATAAAACATTAATCCTTACAGTGTGTATAGGATAAGTAATAGGCCCAAAACTCTTAGATTAAGCAACAGGACATTAATCCTTACTGTGTGCATAGGATAAGTGGTAAGCCTGAAGTTTATGATAAGGTGAATTTGATAAGTTCGTTATGCTTTGATTCATATTCTAATTATTTGTACCTTGCTCATGGAGCATCAAGGGTGGTAAAGTTTCTTAGTCTAGATCGAGCAGTTGTCCAGGTTGAACGAGCTGTCTCTATTTCCTCCCGACTGTGATTGGTTGAGACGCACTATACCTCCCGAGCAGGATTGGTTGAGATGATCCTGGGTCCTTCGAGCTAACCAGTACAACGTTAAGCTAGTACCAGCTAGAAATCCTAAATTTGATATGGTTTGTTATTCAGAATTGTTATTGTCTGTTTATTGGTTTTGCTACTGTTTGTTCTGTCTGTTCCTGATATGTTTCTATACTGAATATTGAGTGATGATCTATTGGGTTGATTCGTCCACAATAGATCCTTATTGTTCGTTATTATCCATATCCTTCACTAAGTCCTTTGGACTTTTCACCTGTTTTGTCTTAATTTTTCTCAGACAGGATTGAATGATAAGCTTGGACTTCTAGTTGGATCGGCAAATATGATTTTGTACTAGAATAGCCATGGGTATTGCTTATGGGCATACTTAGGCATGTTTTATAAACCCAAGAGATGTTGTGATATGTTAGGTCAGAATTTATCATCTACAAGGTATATATATATTGTGTTAAACATTTAAGAAATATTGATGGTCTATACTTAGAACTTAATGTAGGTCATAGCATTTTGTAAAAGTTGATTAAATTGAAGTGTGTTGCTACCTCTGATACTTTTGTTGAGGTTGTTTAAGTCCGAAATCCGCTGGTTTTTCTTATGAGTATGAGAAATTTTGATGGCTTATTGTTTATTATGGATTTTGAATTAAGATTGAATTGAATGGCGCCTCAGCTGGGGGTCATCTCGATAGGGGGCGTCACAACAAAATATTTTAATTTTTAAAATGAAATTAATTACACATAAAGACTAAAGTTTTTTTTTTAATTATAAATGATTTTTTAAAAATCTTTTTGTTCAAAAAAATATCCTAATAAGTAATAACAAAGAGTAGAATTAAATTTTTAACCCCCATAATAATATGTCATAATTCATCTTATAACATTTGATAAAACAAATAATTTGGAGGGAATAAAAAAATAATAGGGAAATTCATTTTTGGAGGGAAACTTATATTTTTAAGGAAATATAATATTTAGATCAACTAATTCTTAAAAACAACTTGATCAGGTTCATGAAAGTTAATAATCATTATATTTAATAATATACTTTAAGTAAATACTTTTTTATACTATATTAGACCACAAAAGTTATCTTCATTTTAACAATTTATATAGTAAAACATACACAAAATTAATATACAGATATCTGTAGGTTATAAAAATCTTGAACTAACCAATACAACAATTAAAAATAAATTGTAACATTAACATGCCTAACTTCAAGGACCGTTTTATTTCATTAAATATTATGGTAAGCTAGATTTCTTTCTTTTCTTTTGCTATTCAGGTATATAACCTTTAACTATTTATTTTAAGAAACTTTCATAATTTTTCAAAAAGAATATTGTAATAAATTATAATAAAAAATTAAATTCTTAAGCACCAAAATTTATACATCCAAATTATATGTTATTTACCTATTTTAACTATAATAGGAAGTCATTTAATAATTTAAAATATTACATGTCAATTCATCATATAATCTAAGATAAATGAAATTAAGTTCTCTATAAATTATTTATACAAAATGAAGAAAACTCATTACTATTAGTGGGAATCAAATTTTTGGAAGAAATCAAGTTACATTATTATGTCAAACTAATAATAAAAATAATTCTTAACATTTTTTATGGGCTAAATATTGGAGGGAATACAAAGTTGGAGGGAAACAAAATTGCATTGCCATCCAAATTCATTAAATAAATTTATACATATGTATAAAATAAGAATATATAAAACAATGAGAAATGAGAAATAATGATAAATTTATATACGAATAAAATGAGAAATATATGATAAATCTTCTTTATAGTTTATTGAACTATATATGTATATATATACTATATATGTAATAAATATGAATAAAAAATTATATTATATATATTTTTATAAATATTAAATATTATTTAATTCACAGTGAATAAATAGAAACAAATAATTAAAAATAAAAGCAATTTAAATTTTATTGATAAATTAATATATGTATATTATATATATATATATATATATGTGAATAAGCATAAATAGAATAGCTAAAAATTTATTTTGGACAATTTTGGTATCTTTACAGTTAAAAATTTCTGAACAATTAGATATTTAGCCATTAAAAAATTAAATTAAATAAAAAAGTAAAAAAAAGAAGTCATATGAAATATAAGTATAACAATAACAAATAAATACATAAAAAAGGAAAACATATAAAAATAAAATCATATATGCACATGTAGGCAAAATTATAATTTTTGTCCTATAACTTTACTCCATTTGGTTTTTGATCCTATAAATTGTATAATTACAATTTTAGCCCTATAAGTATAAAAAAAGTATCATTTTTAGTTTTTTTTTTTTTGTTGGAATAGGCGAACGTTGTAGGAAAGGCTAACGTGGCTCGTTGGACGCGTGCCCATTTGGAATTTTTGCCTTGTTGGCAACTGAAATGACTTGATTGATTAAAAAAAATAACAAAAATGCCAAATAGATATATAATAAAATATATATGATATTTATCATATATCATGTATATGACATATATTTGTACATACACATATATTTGAATATATATTTATCTAAATATATGTATTTATATATACATACATATACATATATATTATATATATGCTCCCATCCCCCCACCCCCAACAACTTGCCAGGTTGCCATAACCATGAGCCAGGCAGCCAACGAGCTCGCTTGGATTTGGCCATGGCTACCTGGTCAGCCCTAGCCATGGTTGAGGTGGCCATGGACAGGGGCCACTTGGCCAAATCTGGCCAGGCAGCCATGGTGGGTGGTTGGGGTGGGGTGGGGCGATTTTTTTTTTCTTTTTAAATTTTCATTTTTAATTTAAATTATTTTAACAAAGTGATTTTTTTTAATTAGTAAATATTTATAAATTATATATAAATATTTATGTATATATATGTGTGTATATTTTCAAATTCAAAATTGTGCCAATTAAGTGAGTTAAAAGAATATTATTAATATGGTAGATTAATTTTTTTTATTTTTTAATTAGTAAATAAATATAAATTATATATAAATATATATGTACATTTTAAAATTCAAAGTTGTGTCAACTAAGCGAGTTCTTAGTTAAAAAAAATATTGTTAATATAGTAGATTAATTTTTTTTGTTTTTAATTAGTAAATAATTAAAAATTATATATAAATATATATTTATATAAATATTTGTCCATATATATATGTATGTATATTTTTAAATTCAAAGTTGTGCCAACCAAGTGAGTTAAAAGAATATTATTAAGATGGTAGATTAAAATTTTATTTTTTAATTAGTAAATAATTATAGATTATATATAAATTTATGTGTATATATATATGTTTGTTTATATTTTAGGAGAGATCGCTTTTACTGTAAAGTCAAATCGATATTTTTTTATTAGATTTTTTTGGTGAAAATAGAATTGAGTGATTATAATAAAATATATATAATATGTATGTATACATTGAAATATGGGGAAGTTTTCTGGATAATGAAGGATAATAGAGGGTATTTTGGGAAAAAAATTTGTGTGTTGGAGGAAAATGATGATATGTAATATATAAATATATATAAAATAGAATTGTATATATATGTGTGTGTGTGTGTATATAAATTATATAATATATTTGAAATTACAAAAAAAAAAAAA
>JACGDI010005494.1:572782-642902 GCA_014898725.1 Jacaranda copaia | reverse complement strand
TAATTCACTTTATACCTAAAAAAATATTTCCCGTCCTGCCTAGAGTCTGAATTCTTCACTTAATCTCTATCTAAGAAAATCAAAACAACAGGGGATTAAGTCCAAAGAATATAGTAAGGGATAACTACGAACATAAATGATGGGGATCTGGTGAGGAAGAAATCAACTCAATAGATCATCAATCAACAATTAATAGAAATACAATAGGATACATTCAAATAGTCAGGAATAGCCTAACAAGCGGATAGGGTTGGTCATTTAGATTAACAGATAAAGAACAGATGCCTAGGTAAAGCCCTAGCACATCATAGATAAACAGATGGTAGATGCCTAAGGGTAGCCCTAGCACATCACAGACAGATAGATAGTAGATGCCCAGGGTTAGCCATAGCACATTACAGACAGACAAATGGAAGATAGATGCCCAGGAATAGTCCTAGCACACCACTGATGCTCAGGAATAGCCCTGACACATCACACATACCTAGGAATAGCCCTAGCATATGGTTGACAGACGGATGGAAGATAGATGCCCAGGAATAGCCCTAGCATATCACTAATGCTTAGGAATAGCCCTGACACATCGCACATGCCTAGGAATAGCCTTAGCATATGATTGATAGACAAATAGAAGATAGATGCCTAAGAATAGCCTTAGCACATCACTGATGCCTAATGAATAGTCCTGACATATTGCCTATACTAGGAATAGCCCTAGCATATGGCTAATAGACAAACGGAAGATGGATGCCCAAGAATAGCCCTAGCACATCACAAATGCTTAAGAATAGCCCTAACATATCGTATATAACTAAGAATAGTCCTAGTTTATAGCTAACAGACAGATGGAACTTAGATGCTCAGGAATAGCCCTAGCACATCACTGATGCTCAAGAATAGCCCTGGCACATTGCACATACCTAGGAATAGCCCTAGCATATGGCTGACAAACTGAATATCAAAGGAATAACACTTAGCATATCAGACTTATAGAAAGAATACCTAGTGAATAGCCCCTAGCGTGCATAAACAAACAAACGAATGATACTTAGGAGTAGCTTTAGCATATCACAGATAAACAAAGTAGATCAAAACAAAATTACTGCCAAGGCAACGAGATTGCAATATATAGATTCAGATAAGACAGTGTGGCCATTAAGAAATTGAATAGTTAAGTAGATATGCCGACAAGGCCACAACTATGATACAAAATAGTATAGATACAAGATTGATAACATATAACAGAGATACATATGTGGTTTTAGGTGCCAGAACTGATAGAAATTAAAATCAAATTCAGCAAATAACCCTCACAGGGGTGCACAGATTAGATAACATATGCAGATCAGATTTCAAACATAATGCAAAGTATGGTACAAAAATAGAAAACTCACATAGGTGCTTATCAACAATAACAGACAGTTAAGAAAAGGTGCTAGAATGGTAGACCCTCACCACCATAATCTCAAAATATTGTTGCCGCTCACTGTCAACAGAGCTCTCTATGTCACCTAACCAAAAGAATAAGGTCTATAGTCACAATCCTTATTCGACATTGTAATCACAATTATACAAGCAACGGTCTAAAATTGATACTTAATTGGCTAAATTGATAGTCTCAATATTGAAATGCTAATAATGCAAATCTCAATCAAGGAGTATAGTCATGTCCTTAATTACATAATTAACCTCGTAATAGCTCACCAAGTCATTAATAATGGTTCCATTATCTATAATAATCCAATTTTTACTTAGGTCTTAATTCCATAGAATTGGGGCCTTAATCATCTTTTAACTTAATTAACTAGAATTATCATATAATCTTACAAATTCGAATCTATTGAGCTTATATGTATGTACTCATGCATGTCTGAATTCTTGGTTCCAAATCATAATTGTGCTCCAATTAAATTATATTTACTTCATAAATAAGCCAACAATTTATTTAGATTAAATCAAGAATCAAATTATTTGATTAACTAGTATTTTACCCAATATTTCTCAATTGAAACCTTAAAACCATGGACCGAGAATACCACTACGATCATTGAAATAAGGAGAAAAAATTGGTTGAAGGTCGACGAAGCATCACCACCGACTGCCACTGGAAAGTTGAAAGTTACCACCACTGGACGCCTCTCATCGAGAGCTTTCTAATAGTATACTTAGCTTTCTATTTATCCACCGAAAAAGGGTCCAAACATTACCTCCAGTCTCAAAACTAGCTTAACTCTACCACTGGTTTTTCATCCTCACCGTCGTGTATCTTCACCATGTAAAGCTTCTGTGAAGGTCTCCTTATCGAGTGCTACTGATGCACCTCTCAAAGTCATAGTTTAACACCAAAAAAATAGAAACCCAGATGGCCACTGTTAATTCTCTTTCTTGATCGTCCTTTGTCGCTCCTCTCTGATGTTTGTCAGGTACACATGATGGGGTCTCCTTGGAGCAGGTGAAGAGAAGAAGAGATTGGTCAGTTTGGTTGGTGAAGGTAGTAGCCGAAGAAGCTCACCAAGGTTGGGTTTGGTCTTGACAGAAAGAAAGAGGAAGAAGGAAAAATAGAGAAGAAAGACAAAAAAAAGAAAGAAAAATGGAGAAGGAAGGAAGCTACTATTGTTTAACCAATTCCATTTTTTCCCCTTTTTTTGATTTAGTCCCTCAAGTTTTTAAGTTATGCAATTAGGTTATCCAAAATTCCCACAAACTTCAATTCAACCCTAAACTAAGTGAATGCCTTAATTTGATCTATTTGACAAAGAACAATCACCATCCAGCCCCAAAACCTTCAAATTCAGTCCAAATCAATTTTTTGCAAATTGTAAATTGACCCCTGAACTTTCAAAATTTTTGCACTCAAGTCCCTTTGATTTATTTTCTAAAATACCGAATTTCAAAGGTGTTACACACTCTCCCCTTAAAGGAATCTAGTCCCTAGATTCTTATCTAAGCACTGTTTCGACTAGTAGAAAATGAGTAGATTTTGTCTGTCGATCTACATTTTCTATTCATTATATTCCACCATGATTACTTCTTCAAGCCTTGATACATCCCTATGCCTCTCGGATTTATTGTATATCCTGACTTGTATGCCTAACTAATATTCTTTCTTTTAACACACATGCCATCTTAATCTCTTGTTGTTTTAGTTCTTAATATATTCTCCACTTTAGTTCTAATGGAGTGAATACCATTATGTAAAAGATAGAAATGCCATTACAACAACAAATGACTAATAGCATCATAAATTCACACTTACATATTCACATAAAAGAGTAGTTAATATTCAAACTTATCACACATTCCCAGGAAACTAGATACAGATTAACAAAACTTAAACACATTAAGTATGGACATAACTTATACGCTTGCTGTTCCTAAGACTCTGTCTGGGTATGAAGTTAAAATATGCAACGTCGAACTTTCTTCTGTAATTCAAAAGCTTAGATGGAACTTGTGGCCACTTAGTTTCCTCTCCCCTTTGATGTTGAACTTCTTCTAGTAGGGCAATTTTTAAGGTAGTGTTGGTCGTTGCCATAACCTACACATTTGCCCAATTTTCTCCAACATCTTGACTCCTCAAAGGTATGCAATCCACAGAATCCACATTTCTTTTGGGGCCTTTCTTGAGTCAGAAGTGCAATCTTATCGATCCGACTGGCTTGAAGAGTAGTGTTTTCCATCTAAATCCTCAATTGTTTCTCTCTAGCACTACTATGTTCCTTAGGGCATGTTCTTTCTTTCTGATTCTTATCTTCAATCTTTCAAATTTCATGAAATTTTGATTTTAGCTACAATGCTCTACTTATAGCTAGGTTGAGATTTGATAGATCACATATGACGAATCCTTGCCTGGCTATAGCCCTTGGATGAATTGTTGAGCTTGTCGACCTTCGTCACCTTACATGTAGAGAGCATATTGTATCAATCAGCTAAAAGTAGCCTCATACTGACTTACAGATTGTGCCCCTTGTACAAGATCCATAAATTCTCTTCTCTTGCTTCACCATTTCTAGCATATATTTGCTCGTGAAGTCTTAGGTGAAGTTCTCCCAAGTTTGTTATGTTCCTTCAACCACCCATCTTCGATCAATCATCTTCTACCAACTTTGAGTGGAACCTTCTAGAAGAAATAAGGCAAATCGAACCCTTCACTCACTTAGATAATGCAATATTTCAAAAATATTCTCTAGACTTTCAAGCCATTCTTCGGCTTTTTTATCATCAGGGTCTCCCTAGAACTTTAGGGGATTGAAATAAAGAAACCATTCCAATGCTTGATCTTCAACTGTCTCAGTAGCAATTTCTACTCCAGCACCTTGCTGTTGACACTGTGGTAGAATTCTCGATATATCTTAATGCATAAAGTCTGCAAGTTAACCATTTGAAGGGTTTTGTGACATCTCTTCTTCTCACATAGCTTGTGAGTAAGCAGGTGCCTCTTGTCTTAGAACTTGTCAATCACTGACCTATCACCCAGGAGGTCTTCTCCTTCAACCAACCCTATAAGGAATGGGTGTACCAGAAGTTCCTTAAGATGTCATCAATTCTACTAACTCCTTCCAACCTCTAGAATAAAAGAATAAGAAAAAGAAGAAAGATTAGATGAGATCAAATAAGACTCATAGACACACAAGTCTAATCATTCTATGATATACCATAAGATCCGATAGACACCTTATAGTACAGAACACATCTCCTAATACCAACTGATTAATTCATCTTCATTCCTTAAATCACGCAACATTTTCTCAAGGTAAAACACAACTAGAATTCATACTCAAACTAATTTAAAGAAAACACCGATCATGAATCCCAATGATGTTCAAATGCCTAGGTCGTCGACAAACCTAGACTCTAGTAAATTCATCAATTCCAATCACATTCATTCATTCCCATGTAAACCTAGGTCATCAAAACCTAGGCTCTGATACCACCTTGTAGCCCTCTCTTGGGACAACAACTAAGTCGAGGTGGCACTCAGTTCAATCTTAAATTGAACCCCTTATACAAATCAATAATCCATTAGAATATTTTTTCCAAAAACTTATCAAAGTATTTCAAACTTATCAGATATAGCAGTGGATTTCCATTTAACTAAGACTATAACATATAGATGATATGCTATAATATGTGCCACGAAATTCCAAATCCAATCCAAACATATGCAGTGGAAATTCAAACTTAACTAGCTCAGTAAACCATTAAATACATGCCACAATTTACTTTATACCTAACAAAATATTTCTTGTCTAGCCTGGAGTCTAAATTCTTCACTTAATCCCTATCTGACGGAATTAAAATAACAAGGGGTAAGTCTAAAGGACTTAGTGAGGGATAATTATAAACATAAATGATGGGGATTTGTTGAGGAAGAAATTGACTCAACAGATCATCAATCAACAATTGCTAGAAACACAACATGATACATTTAAATAGTCAGGAATAGTCTGACAAGCAGATACGATTGGTCATTTAGATTAACAGGCAGATAACAGATGCCTAGGTAAAGCTTTAGCACATCATAGACAGACAGATGGTAGATGCCTAGGGGTAGCCCTAGCACATCACAGACAGACAGATGATAGATGCCTAGGGGTAGCCTTCGCACATCACAGACAGATAGATAGTAGATGCCTAGGAATAGCCCTAGCACATCACAGATAGATGAATGGAAGATAGATGCCTAGGAATAGCCCCAGCACATTACTAATGCTCAGGAATAGCATTAACATATTACACATACTTGGAAATAGCCTTAGCATATCACTGATGCTCAGGAATAGCCCCGACACATCTCACATACCTAGGAATAGCCTTAGCATATGGCTAACAGGCAAATGAAAGATAGATACCTAAGAATAGCCCTAGCACATCATTAATGCTCAGTAATAGCCCTGACTCATCGTACATACCTAGGAATAGCCCTAGTATATGGTTGACAGATGGACGAAAGATAGATGCCCAAGAATAGCCCTAGCACATTACTGATGCTCAGGAATAGCCCTAACACATTGCACATACCTAGGAATAACACTAGCATATGTCTGATAAACTAAATACCAAAGGAATAGCCCCTAGCATATCAGACTTACAAAAAGAATACCTAGGTAATAGCCCCTAGCGTATACAAACAAATAGACGGATGATACCTTGGAATAGCCCTAGCAAATCATAGATAAACTATATGGAAAAGAATTGTCACTAAAGTAATGAGATTGAAACATGTAGATTCAGATAAGCCAACGTGGCTATTAAGAAATTGAATAGATAAGCAAATATGCCAACAAGGCCACAACTATGATACAAAATAGTATAAATATGAGACAAACAATAGATAATAGAGATGCAGCTATAGTTTTGGGCACTAAAACAGACAGAAATTAGAATCAAATTTAGCAGATAACCTTCATAGGGGTGCACAGATCAGATAACAGATACATATTAGATTTCAAACACAATCCAGAGTATGGTATAGAAATAGAAACCCACACAGGGGCTTATCAATAATAACAGACAGTTAAGAAAAGGTGCCATATTGGCAGACCCTCACCTCCATAATCTCAAAAATACAGTCGCTGCCTATTGTCTACGGAGCCTACCTCTATGTCACCTAACCAAATGAATAAGGTCCATAGTCACAATCCTCATTCGACATTGCAATCACAATTATACAAGCAACAATCTAAAATTGATACTTAATTGGCTAAATCGATAGCCTCAATATTAAAATGCTAATAATGCAAATCTCGATTAAAGAATACAGTCATGTCCTTAATTACATAATTAACCTCGTAATAGCTCTCCAAATCAATAGTAATGGTTCCATTATCTATGATAACCTAATTTTTACTTAGGTCTTAATTTGATAGAATTTGGGTTTTAATCATTTATTAACTTAATTAACTAGAATTGTCATATAATTTTACAAATCCAAATCTACTGAGCTTATATGTATGTACTCATGCATGTCTAAATTCTTGGTTCCAAATCATAATTTTGGTCTAGTTAAATTATATTTACATCATAAATAAACTAACAATTTACTTAGATTAAATTAGGAATCAAATTATTCGATTAACTAGTATTTTTCCCAATATTTCTCAATCAAAATCTCAAAACCATGGACCAAGAACACCACTATGATCATCAAAATAAGAAGAAGAAACTGGCTGGAGGTTGTCGAAGCACTGGCACCAGCCACCGGAGCACTACCACTAAAAAGTTGAAAGTTACCACTAATGGATACCTCTCGTCGAGAGCTTTCCAACGGTAACCTTGGTTTTCTATTTATCCACAGGAAAAAGGTCCAAATGTTGCCTCCACTCTCAAAGGCACCTCAACTTTGCCACCGGATTTTCCACCCTCACCATTGTGTATCTTTAGCATGCAAGGCTTCTATGAAGGTCTCTTTACCGAGTACTACCTGATGCACCCTTCAAAGTCACCGTTTGACACAAAAAAAAAATCAAAACCCAGATGGCATCCGTGAATTCTCCTTTTCGATCGTCCTCTACCACCCCTCTCCTGTGATCGTCAGGCGTGCATGATGGGGTCTCATTGGAGCTAGTAAAGAGGAAAGAGGTTGGTCGGTTTGGTTAGTGAAGGTGGTGGCTGGCGAAGCTCGCTAAGATTAGGTTTGGTCTCAGTAGAAAGAAAGAAAAAGAAGGAAAAGTGGAGAAGAAAGAAAAAAAGAAAAAGGGAAAGAAAAATGGAGAAGAAAGGAAGTTGTTGCAGTTTAATCAATTCCATTTTTTCCCATTTATTTTGATTTAGTCCCTCAAGCTTTTAAGTTCTGCAATTAGGTCCTCCAAAATTTCCACAAATTTCAATTCTACTACAAACTAAGTGAATGCCTCATTTTGACCCATTTGATCAAGAACAATCACCATGCAGCCCCAAAACCTTCAAATTTAGTCCAAATCAATTTTCTGCAAATTATAAATTGACAACTAAACTTTCAAAATTTTTGCACTCAAGTTACTTCGATTTATTTTCTAAAATACCAAATTTCAAGGGTGTTACAAAGGATTCAAGTAACAAGACAAGTAATAGCAGTGGCATGACATAATGATATAACACAACAGATGCCATATAAAATTTTGCAAATTGTTGGCCAATTCGACCTTATTGCTACTAGAATAAAGTATAACAAGTAAAACAAAATATGAATATAGCATAAATAAGTTTCCCTTATATCTCCATTTACCCAAGCACTCGGCTCAATAGGACATGTGGCACGGTTGGCCCCATGCTGGATCCCACCACTTGTTGATGGCTACCTTGAACTATCTGCAAGTTAGAATCACTAGTGGGTACTAATCGAGAGTCATCACCATCGATCTGTACTACCTGGTCATTTTTCTTGACCTATTCTTGAGGCCAACCCTTCACGTGGCATCCCTCAGGGTGGTAACGTCGCAAAAGCATCCTTAAGGGTCACATAACATGATGCTGATAGTAAAACGTATCTCAAAATAACTTATCAGAAGCATATGTGTTATATTAAACTGAACGGTACAATCTATAAAATATTGACCAGCAAAGCCGTGTGATTAACATGCAAAATGATTAATCAGCAACATGAAAGGAAATTAGTTTGCAAGACCGCAACATTAACACATACAAGGAAAGCTGACTAGGTTGTGGAGTATATGGGATAGAAAACTATTAGTATAATTAGAGTTCTGGGTACTAGAATGAGTACAATCAACACTAATGAATAGAGAAAGAGAAATTCAACAATGATGACCATTCACTTCCTAGAAGAAAAAAGGGTTAGGCCTTACCTTAAAATTCCACAATAGTGTTATCTATGCCTTACGGTCCGAAAGATCTTGGATCCTCGTCACCTATTATAATAGTATGTATTAAATGTCAAAACATTTGCATCGTATCCTTTAAACCATATATGCCTTAATATTAGGTGTTCCTAATTATGAGGCATATCTACCTATTCTAGGTTCTCGCTCAAGTTTGGGTATGGTAATTTAGGCTAGAATATTCTGATTATCTAATTATTCTAACAAAGTCATCATCTTTCCAATTAGTATGTTATTTAGAGATTGGGTTTCGAAAATAACGCATGGTTAACATACTAATCATGCTAATGTTGCTACAATATTAACGGAGGGATTTATTTGTTCTAAGTCATTGATCACTTCTCAAGTAACTAGCCCAAACCTATATATAATAATTTATTCAAATTGTAAAAAATTACCATATTCCATTAATAATTAATCTTTACAACATTACACAAAGTTAGGCCAATTTTTACACAGATTATCTTAATTTATGATAATTAAGTTTTAATTAATAGCTTGGGCTCGCGTATCACTTTATACAACTTATATATCCAAATATTTTGGCTTGACATCACAAATCTTATTGTGATAGTCCTTAATTACAATTTGGTTCAATTAGCTCAACTTACATCAATAATTTGCAAACTAATGATAATTATATCCTAATTAAGAATTCAAGTCTATACATCGCATATAGACAAATTTTTATGTTCAATCATACACTTTACAATTGCATATTTTGGTCTAATAACGAATATTTCACATCAAAATTAACTTAATAACTCAACCAATTTAAATTTAGGAATTAGTTGAACTGATCAATTGAAGTTTTACCCAATTCACCGAATTCGAGGCCATCATGCTATAGTAACCCTCATATACTCGGATTGTCATCCCTAACAAATTGACTCTCAGCCACCGGAGCGCTAAATGCCAGAGCTAAGCGTCACCACCACTCGATGCACCTAGTTGAGCTTTATTAAACTCCCAAATCAATTTTGAAAACAGAGACATCAAATTTTGAGTCCATTGCAGTGTTCTCTGTTGTTGCAACTCCAACACCGCCACACACTACATTAATCGATTCTCCTTCACTGGTTGTCAGTTGGTAAAATTGAAGTTGCCAACACATTTGTCAAGCAAAACCCATCAAGACTTCCTGTTTAAACCTTAACTCCCACTACTGGAAACATTGCATCCACCACTTCTATTGGCGTCTAGTTTTTTTTTCTTTCCAATTTCTAGTCATTCTGACAATTAGTTTTGGGAGTGTCAAGTATGGGTGTGTTCACCGTGACATGGAAGAGCTAATAGTTGGATTTGTTTTGACTAATCATCGACGCCAGTGGGAAAACGCTGGTGAGAGAGGTTAGGGGCTGCATGTGAAAATTTGAGGATAATGGGGGTAGGCTGTGCTATTTATAAGGTAGTTTCCAAAATTTACAAAATGGACCCCAAAACTTTCCCCCAACTTCAATTTGGTGTTCAACTTGTTAGTGCCTCATTTTAATTCAATTGATCCATTTTTTTTTACAAATTGGGCTCTAATTTTTTTGTCTTAATCATCTTATATTAAATATATAAATATAACTTAGTCAATTAAATATACCTTAATCATCTTATATTAAATATAATTGATAATAATTAATTAATCAATTATTTTTTTAATCCTTCCAAATAATCATTTGAATCTTCGTCTCAACAAATGAAGTAAACATGGTCTTAAATATATATATATATATATATATATATATATCTACTACGAGATTTACAAGTCCTCTAGTCTTGTCTTCACCATCAAGATCCAAAAAATGCAATCCTGTTTGTTCTAATAGATATTATATATATTTTTATTTTATATAAATAAATATTTAATTTATTATTATAAATATTAGTATTCGAATATATTCATGAATAAAATGTATTATAAATTAAATATAAACTATAATAAAAGAACCAAGGTTACAAAAATCTGCGCTAAGATAAGTAGACATATAAAAAATGATTTTCAGTTGATTATACGAAATTTCACGCTTGGTGCCTTAGCTTAGTTTTCAAATGATTTACTCTCATGTACCTACTAATTATTAGTCATACGTTAATTAACCTAAGTGAGTCATCAACTTGGTTGGTATAGTTTAATATAATTAATTTACTAGAGGTTTTTAAAACAACTACTACTCTAATAATAATAAAAAAAAATTTGATGTAACTAGATTGATAATTAATTTCATTTCACACTTATTAGTCATATATTGACCTACGTGAGTCATTATTAAGTCGGTTGGTAGAGTTTAATTTATTTGAAGATTTTAAAACATAATGTACTAAACAACGCTAACAACAACAATAACAACAATAATAAAATGATAGTAGTACAACAATCATGAAATGATGATGTAATTATGTTGATAATTAATTTCATTTCACACTTATTAATCATACAATGACCTTCGTGGATCATTATTGATTAACTTGGTTGGTACAGTTTAACTTCTTAGAAGATTTTAAAACCTAATGTAAACAACAACAACAACAACAATAATAATACAATAATCATAAAATGAAGATGTAACAAGATTGATAATTTAATTTCATTTGACACTTATTAGTCATATATATTGAACCTAAGTGAGTCATTATCAACATGGTTGGTACAGTTTAATTTAATACATATGTCATAGTTTAAAACATATAATGTACTAATAATAATCATAATAATAATAATAATAATAATAATAATAATAATAATAATAATAATAATAATAATAATAATAGATAAGGTGATTCAGATTGGTATAGTTTAATTTCATCTCTCAGTTGATAGTTGCACGACCATATGAAAACAGTGAATATTATCTGCCAATTACGCTGAAGCTTAAATACCGTAAGGCCAATAATTATCTAACGATAAGCCTTTTCTTGACATATTGGCCTTGATATGAGATGTGGCATGGAGAAAGCACGCTGGCATCCATGCGGACGGTGGGGAGAGAAGTCGATCGGTTCATATTGTATTTTTTTTTTCTTTTTCCTAATTAATCTTTTATCCATCGAACAGGATAAATACATATGAATAAAGGCAGCTTTACTTATTATCGTATAAAAAGTTTTACATATCACATCCATAGAGTAATTAGAACAATGTACACCAGTGCCTACCGAGATATAATCGAAACGATGGGGTGATTATGGTACCGTTTAATTTCATTTCAGTTAGTCAAACATTGAAATAGTGAATGGCGTTTGCTTACAAAGCTAGTTGATCATTAGGCCAAATTGCATTTTATTCCCTGTAAAAAATAGAGAGAAAAAAAAAAAGAAAAAAGCAAAAAATCCTCTATGAACAAAAAAAAAAGGTAAGAAAACCTTTTGTGCTTTTGAAAATAATGCACTCTTCCTCCAGCTTTTTGTGTGCCGCAATTTAATCTTAATTTTAACATATAAATACTATACCATGCACCTTAATTATTTCATTTATTTTCAATTTTATTTATTTATTTTTTCATATTATATATATATATATTCTTTCATATCCTTAAAACCTCTTTTTTTTTATTTTTAAACTCTAAACAATTATTTTTGTTTGTTTATTTTTATTTGTTAAATATAAATATAAATTTGCATGCAATTCCTACATGCATAAAGTATTTTTGAGTAATTATATTATTTATATATATTTTCACATTTATTATACTAAAAATTGACATGCATTACAAAAACATACTTATAATTTGTATAATTATGAAGATAACATTCATGCAAAGTAAAATTTTTGTAATTCATTATCAGATTAAAGAAAATTTTTTAAATTAATTAAAATAAGTAAATAGTGGAAGTGTTTGAATAAATGGTGGTGTTACTTATTTGTATATACAAATATTTATTGAATATTGAATAAGTAAAAGGATAAATTTGATATATTAAAATTTAGTACATAACTTTCATTTTAAACACAAAAACGCCTTCCTTTTTATAATAGTATAGATATAATATATATATATATATATATAATACCTCCCACCCCACACCTTCTGTAACCCTACCGCCAGCCCCACCCCCTACCATCATGGCAGTCGTGCGACCGCCCGTGTGAATGGCAGCCATGGCTGCTGTTTGAGGGCTACCATGGCCCTATTTTCACGGTCGCCATGTTCTAGAACGACGGCCACAGTTGTCATTTTTGAGTCTGCCATGGCCTTGGCAGCTAGTTGGGAGGGGAGCGGGGTGCAGGAAGGGTGATTTTGTGGGGAAGGGTGAGTTTATATATAAATATATCTATATGTAAATACGTATTTTAATAAGTTTTATATATACATATGTAAAAATATATTTATATATTTCATATTTCTATATAAAATAGGATTAATTTGGATCATTAAAATTTTTAAAGTATTCAACAATTAATATTTAGGGTAAAATTATGGCTTAAGTGATAAAAAATACAAAATAAGCTACGTGTAGTACACTACTGAACGGAGGGAGTTAATTTACTACATTTCTAAAAATATAAGCCTATAAGGGAGGACATGGCCTATTTTTTGATAAGAAGAATAGAAGATTTTTTGCTCTTTTTCAAATGGGGTAAAATCCGATTTGCCTTGAACATTAGAATTAAGATATTTAATGGGAGAAATGCAATTAATTAAGACAAATTAAATATAATAATATTTTCACTTATTTATTGGACACCATATATTAATTTATTTCGATATTGTATTAGGTCAATCCACATATATATTATACAGTAACACTAACTATCTGTACCAGTAAGAAAGTGTACAGTATAAGTTTAAAAACTATTCCTATGTAACAATATGTACAAATACAAGATATTATTGAAATATATTTTATGCATACGAAAATTGCATGCAACTATCACTAATTCAAGTAAATATATGTAAATAATTGGAGTTATGATACTAAATTTTATATATAACAAATTCGCCCTTTTACTTGTCCTTTCAATTAAATGAATTTACATGTGTTGCATATTAAAAACTAATATATCTCAATATTCTAATAACTTTTGAATTATTTTCTTTAATCTAATAATAGAGTACAAAAATTTTATTTTATGTGATTTTTATTTTTATAATTATACAAATTATAGATATGTACTTTAGAATCATATCAATTAATATGATAAAATTAAAAATACGCACAATTCATTCTCCCGCAATTGAGTATAAAAGACTGCTAGTAATTATATAATTAAACTCAAATTTCAACATCAAAATTGAATGTTTCATTTTTGGTTGGGCTTCTTCCCACTAAAAAAGAACATTCAAATTCAAATTTGATGGGGAAACATGAATTTAATTATTTAATACACAAATTAAAGATTATTATATATGTGTTCAATGACGTAACTAGTGATGCAATCAATTAACGTCACAATTATTTATCACAAAATATTGTTATTTGTACTTCAAAATTTGTTATTTGCACTCTATTATAAATTTTTTTGTTAGATTATTGACTAAAATATCCACTTTTCAAATCCATTTATATTAATTTGCACGACAAATATACCCTTTAATATAATAATAATCACTTTCAATTTTGTTACTCATGAAAATATTCTATTTCAACTTGTCTAACATAATATGAAATAATAATAGAATTAGCAAATGAGTACCCATGGGTAACTCAAGAATGAGTAATAACTGATTGGTTAAATTTACCTATAGGCAAAATTATCTTCTTCTTCTTCTTTTTTTTTTTATCGAATACGAGATTGTGTACCTATTACCTATGATTAGGGATGGGAATAGGCTAAACTACTCGTCAGGGGCCTATGGCCTATCTAAGCCTAGCCTATTTAATACAAAGACTAGGTCAAGACTTAAAAATTAGCCTTTTTAACTAAATAGGCTAGGTTTGGGCTGTTTTAAAGGCTCACAAAGCCTAACAAGTTAGCTCATTTATCCTTCTTTATTTACAAAATTAATATTAATAATATAATATTAAATAATTAAGTCAAATTTTTCAATAACAAAATATGTTAGGCAACAATAATTTTTATTTTATAATAATTATTATAATATAAGTTTAATACTTACAATAAATTAATTGTATCAAGTTATCATTAATATCACATACATACATTGACTAATGTGGTAACAACATAATATTGTTTCAAATCATTTATCAATTTGTTGTCACTTATTATTTATCATTAATTGACAATAGTAATAAAACATAATTATCTTATTACTAATTTTTAATAGTGAAGACTTTTATAAAATCCTTTATGTTTTTTAATATTATTTTTTGTTGAAATAATATTATTTTAGACTTAGATTTGAGCTTTTGTAATTATGCATATGATATTTATAATTTCGATTATTCTATAGTTACAACTTATAAGTTTAAGCATATTAAAAATTTAGATTCATTTAATTGAAGCTTTAGGAAAAAATAAGCTTTTAGGTAGGCTTTTAGGCCAGACCAAGGTTTTAAAAATTATTAAAAAAGCTAGATTTAGGTTTTAAAAAAAAACCTATCATAGATAATATGCTAAACTAAGGCTTGTCATTTATATAATAGGCCTAGCTTATTTATGCCAAACTTTAGCCTATTTCCACCCTATCCATGACTATGGGTCATGGACTAGTGTTTTTATTTTTTATTTTTATACTTGAAGGTAAATTAATATTTATTTTTTAATTTACATAATGGTATTCAAATATTATTTAAATAAAACTAATAAAAGAGGCTACAAATTTTAAATATTATATTGAACAAGTACTTAAATTATTTCAAGTATTTTAGTTTGAATAATATATAAAATTTAAATGTTTAAACATCTATTGATTTTAAGTTATATTACATTTCAAAATTTAAATTTAAATCCTATTTTATGTCAAAAAAATTTTGAACTAAAAATTTAAATACCACTTCAACATTGTTGTTATTATAGAAAAATGTGTTATATCTTCCAAATTATTCATGAGAATTAGAGAAAAATTATATAAATATGTTTGTTCACGAATTACTCATGGGTTGGGTCAAGAAGTGATAGATAATTAGGTAGTAGGTAACATTATTTGCGTTTTATTGGATGGAGAAAATGAAGCCTATTATCCGCATTTTTTTGGATGCCCATGGCATGAGTGATTTTTTGTTAGGTCTAAAATCATGATGCAGTGCTCTTTTTTTTCCTTTATTTCACTTTTTTTTGATTAAAATAACTTTACACAACAATTTTTATAAAGTAAAACAAAACCCATATTTGAGGTGTGAAAATATACTATTTTTTGGTAATATTATCTTTTTCCTATTAAGTTCATAGCTATGTTTTTAATGAGATGATTAAATTTAGAGATGGGATAATTTATTTAATTTTTGTGTTCTATCAAATTTGACATGAAATGAATTAAGACTAGGAATGAATTAAAATTATATATGATCGGACAAATAATAGTACACTAAGGACATAGTTGTTCCACAATTTAAATTAAATAATATTTTAAAAATAAAAAAATATAATGGTCAATTTTTATAAACTAAAATTAATCAAAATATCAATAAAAAACTTTCGAGTGCTGTGGTCCAGCTAGCTTTGGAAAAATGGAAGCGCATGCCATGACTAACTTAATTCAACTAAACAATTATTTAAACTTGACGCGCAGTTGGATATCCCGAAAAGGACAAACTTTCTACATATAAACCGAAAATAAAGTTTTACCTTTTTATTTTTTTAATAAAAGTTATCTATTAATTGATTCTACATGCCTCATACCTAACGAGTTCACGTGGATAGCACGCCACACTAATTCTAATACACCTTGTAATAGTTTCTCTTTGTTTATATGGTTAATATGAAAAATAACTTGAAATTTTATAAGATAGTTCCAAAACATAAAGCCAAAAATAATAGTGCTTTTTATACATATTGACCATTAAGCACAAATAAATGAGTGCTTTTTATATTATATACATATTTCAACATGTTAATTCTTATATGTACACACGCACACAGAGACACACACACACACACACACACACACACATATATATATATATGTATACATTTATTTGCAACACAATTTTTCTTGTCTATAAAATTAAAATTACAAAACAAAAAAATCATACAAATAAAATAAAAGTAAAATTTATCAGTTGTGGATTTAATCTCTAGTATAATTCCTTGATTCTTTCCTTCCAGAAATAATCTTGAAATTTAATGAGCTCCACGATGAATGCCTTAAACATCTTAGATCTCCTGGAATTTGATTTGAAACAACACCAACTTGAGGACTTCGCACCTTAATCTCGAATCAAACATTGGGATTTAATGAGCTCTGTGATGAATGCTTTGAATGCCATGTATCTCCTTAAATTCGAGTTGAGGACAATAATGTCAATTTGAAGGCTTCAAATCGTAATCTAGAATCAAATGTCAAAACATATGAGCTTCGTGAAGAATGCTTGACAATGTAGATCTTCTTGAATTTGATTTGAGAAAAATAACCCCAATTCGAGGTTATCACACTATAATCTTGAATCAAATGCCAAAAAAATGATGAATTTTATGAAGAACACCTTAAATGCCATAGATCTCCTTAAATTTGCCTGAGATAATTGTTGAACTCCTTCAAAATTTCTTTCATTTGCTATAACTTGTGTCGTTGCTGTTGATATGTAGAATGAGCTTTAATCATCTATTTATATGGATGTTAGTGAAAGACTCCTAGATGAACTCAAACTTCTTTGATACTTATCTCTTTAATGAAATAATATCAAATATCACAAAATAATATTAAATATATTTGATTTGATTGGTCTACTTACATAAACATGCCATGCACAAAAAATTTGCCTAAAATGGCTAAGCCACACAACTTGATTTGATTGGCTATGGTCCTTCATTTTTAATACTTGTCAATATCAAATTTGAGCATAAAATAAATACTTGAATATTAAATTAAATTAATTATTAATCTTTTGAAATTAATTTAATGAATTCCAAGGCATAAACATCATCCAAGCATTCCTCAAACTATGGTGCCTTTCTATAAACATGCTGCATACTGCTATAAAGAACTATCATCTCTTTATGGGATCTTCATAAACTTGAGGATTGCAGATACGTTGAGACTTTTATAATGAACTCCTCCTATTTGTCTGCATACCCAATAAAGGGATCAAGCCATAATAGAGTTTAAAGTAAACACGTAGTTTAAGCTCATGCATCAAGTTTAGCCTTACTATAAGACTCTTCAAAATTTTCTAATGCCTAAAATGACTGCTCATCTATAAGAGGATCAACATATGCTGCGATGCCTCGTGGAGGTTGCTCCTGATGAGCATGAACCAGCCTGTGTGCACTACAAGTGCCTAATGGCAGCCAACCATAGGCGTTTGCCCAAGGCCAGTGCCTAGCAAGTGCCATGCAAGCTACAGCCTCAAACACCAAGTAGGAGCCCGACACTCTTGCTGTAAAGGACAAGTTGGCAGGCCTGAGAGCTTTCACCTTAGTTCTTCCTTTGCTATTATTCAGTTGATCACTCGAAAATTCCTTGTCCAAGCTCAACTTAGAATTAGACTCACTTTTAGACATCCTTTGGCTTGACTTAGACTTCAAAATTTTTACTGGCTTAAAGAGGTTGTGATAGAATGTACAAATGAAGAAATAAGCTAAACAGTCTGAAGAATATAGGACTTTACTTCCCCTTCCTTTTCCTAACCAAAGATAATGCTTTTTTCTATTTTGCTAACTCCCTAACTGCCAACAATGCCACCTTTATGGAGCACCTCTTGGAGGACCCAAAAATTTTGAGTACTTTGAGACCTACTTAACCTCAACTTGGGTAGTTGTTGAAAATTTACAAACTCTCAATTCAAGGATAATTACTCAATTAACATAAGAAAATTTTAATAAATTAAGCTTATAAAATATTTTCAATGAAAATTAAAAATTCTCCACCAAAAATTGAGGGCTTGATGATATGACTAAAATTGAACATAAGGACAATTTCATAAATTGACCATAACATTAATTAATTGAGTAAATAGATCAAAGAACTGAAAGGACAAGCCAAGCCCATAAGAAAGGGTAGAAGAACCCTAATGGGCCTAGGCCCATAAAGACAAAAATTTATAAATGTCAAGTCCTAGAGAGAAAATAGGCTAAAGAAATCATTTGTAAAATTTCTCAAACTAGAAGAACTATCGAGAAAAGCAAATCTCTCTGAGTGCACTCTTGAGAAGATGAATTGACACTCAATTATTTTTCGTAAAGGACCTAACTTCATTTTCTTACAGCATATGGTTTATGCTTGTCTAGCTCTCACTATACCTTATGTGACAATTATAAAGGAGTGCTTCAAATGAACAATTGCATCAAAGATAAATATTCTTGCATAGGGATAATTAAAGCACAAAAAAACTTAAATTTGATTTGAAAGATTGTTACATATCATGGTTATTTTTATGCAATTTAATTTTAAATAGTACTTGTAAATTGCAACAAATAGGCCTAAATTAATGTATCCATACCAAAGCTTTCATAATCAGTTTAATTTCGTGGATTTACTGTGTAGTAAGTTTGGACAACAGTGAGGCAAAGAAGAAAAGTGGCGGCAAAGAGAGCTATAGCAGTCCATGGACTACGGAAGTAAGTGTGAATTAGCTTAGCCATCCACGTCTTTCCCTTGCTTTGACAATGCTTGTTGATTCTCATCTTTACATCTTGAAAAATATCTACATTGTCTATGCCATAGGTATCAATTCCTTTGAAGATTTTCATGACTTCCTCATCATTCCTCAATGAGCTAAAAAGTATGCCCTTTTCTCGTAGCTCTTTAACATCCTCAGGCTTCTCAATTAGTGATTTCATGAAGTTGACATATGATAGCACAGCACCATCTGTAGCAGCACTAGTTTCTGGGGACATTTCAAAAGCTATTACATTGGAGAAGAATACCTGTGTATTGTTGTTCACAAACCAAATAGGAAGATGGAGCTTCCCGGAGAACCAATGGGAAATAAATCTGATGTCTTTTAAACAATGTGAACTCGGCTTGAAATGAATCCCTTTTGCTTTCAAATTTGTCACGGAATGAAATGGGCTGTTTCCTTGTTCAAACAAGCTACTAGTTTGAGAGTTCTTCTTCCATCCACTATCACCCAAAAAAAAAAATGTAAAAACAGTGATAATATAAAAAAATTGTTACCAATTATGTATTTTAAGTTACAATAATTTTTATCCTGTTGCTAACAATATTTTTCTGAGTGAAAATAATTTTTCTTTTGCCTATTGATAAGAACGCTTGGTTAATGTTTAAATTGCCACAATGATGACAGTAAAAATGATCATTGGTTGGCATGTTTTTCATTTTACTATAAATATGTCATAATTAATTATCAATGGTGATAATTTAAAATATTATTCATATATTATTGTTAAATTTTTAGAAATCAAGATTATTACTTACTATCTTGTCAGTATTGATCTCCACATCCATCTCAATCTTCGTAAATTTGCACTGGGCACCTTGGCCTCTTCTTTGATAAGAGTTGTGCGATGGGCTTCAAGAAGATGAAGAGGTTCTTCTTCTTCTTCTTCTTCTTCTTCTTCTTCTTCTTCTTCTTCTTCTTCTTCCCCCTCTTCTTCTCCCCCCAGCTCCCAGGGAACTCGTCTCAGCTTTTGAGGATCCCCAAAATTCACCAAACTTAAGAACTTGCAAATCAATGCTTCCCCTTCCTCGACTTTATCTTCATATGCTAAGGTGATTAACATCTGGATTAGCCAAAATGGAATCTGATTCTCTAACATCAAGATATCACGAGACAAGAATATAGCTATAGACAGTCCAAGCCGAAGCAAAAATTGTTCGCCTTTCTCCAAATTTCCTGTCATCATCTCCATATAGTATAACACAAAGAAGCCATCACGAAGCATCATTTCGGCCAAATCCTCATCCTTATTCTCATCTTCGGACACTCCTCCATAGAACATCCTGATTTCATCTATTCGCTCCACAATCTTGCTAATCAGGAAGCCTTTGTCCTTATCAGACCCCAAGATATTAATATAATTGTCAAGGACCTCGGCCTTAAATTCCTCTACCTGACGGAACTGGGACTTCTGATGGTCGTGATACGGGCCAAGTGGAAGAACAACGGGATCATAGATATGCTTCCTGTTTTCACGCAGTTGTGGTGGCACTCTGTACAATATTGGGCGCAGCTGGATTCTTCTTTCCTCCTCCTCCTGGATCTCCACACTGACATGGCCAGTTGGACGAGAATTAGCTTCCCTTTCATCTTCATGATCAGCAAGGCTAGAAACTTCTTTTCTGCTGTCGCTAGTTATTGTTGGGGCTAAGGGGTTTCCCATAATTCATATAATAGCTAGCTATATATATACACACACACGTAGACTAGAATTAATTAACAGCTTAATTTGTGTTTCAATCTTGCTAGCTGCTTAAACTTTTGTTTGCTGTTGAAAGGATCAGGTGCAGAAAGTTTGTGCTTAATTTAGTAGGTTTTATAGCACAAATTAGGTATTCATCAGTTGTTGCTATTTAATTATTAAAAAAGAAAAAGGAAGAAGAGGTAAAATGGCTGTCACTGTCATATGCACATAAACAAAATGACTATAATTAGGTGTCATATATATATGCAATTATGCATATATATATATCAACTTGCTAGTTGGTATACTTTAATTAATTTCGTTTGGTGGTTGTTTCCTATGATGTCCGGACACCAGTTTTGTGTTCAATTTTAAGGCTGGTGGTCATTTTCTGGCAACTATTAGCTAGGTTGGTAAAGTCTTGGGTTCGCAAATGAGAAATATAAATAATTTTGAGCTAGACTTTATATATAACTTATTTTTTGGAATGATGAATTGACCCCAAAAGTTCTGGACAAACTTTCGATTGTGCCCAACCTAAGTCACATAAAGTAGGAGCGGGACTGCGAGAGCGGCAAAAATAAAAAAAAAATTTGGGAGCGGGAGTGTCTTAGAGCACATTTAAAAAATAATTATTAAATATGTTATATATGTATATAGATGCCATATTCCTATAGAATATGATCAAAGAAAAAAGAAATATGCAAATACTAATATAATTAGATAAATTTAAGGAGTCAAAAGACTTAATGTTATCTCATTAAAAGATCCAACAAATAGATTTTTTCATTTGTTCACTATCAATAAACAAAAGACTAATTGATCTAATTCAACCCCATATAAAGACATATTTCTATTTACTAGACTAATATGATATATGTCGAATTCATGCATTGCACTAGTTGTCCCAAATACAAAAACAAAAGAAACATGTCATTGAAAAAAAAATTAGAAACCAAAATCATAGCATTGATAATTCAAATGTCAATTCAAAATTAGAGAAACAAAAAAGATCCTAAATTAGACAATAAAAATTTCATTGTCCATGAATAAAAAATAATTTCCACAAACACAACTGTTTACAAGTTTTTATTTTACCATCAAATAAAAAAAGTCCCAAATTATTGCAAAAGAAATAATACCAATTTCATAATTGACTCATAAGTGTCAGACAAATTAAAAAATAAAGAAAAAGATATCAAATAGTTGTTGTCATCTTTTCACTTCAAGCTTGATTTTAAAGGATTTGAATTTTGAGTCTTGAGAATTTTATTTTTAAAAATTATGAGTTGAAAGAGCAAATGGGTTTTGACTTTTAAACTTGGGTTTCTAATTTAAATTGGGGATGAGGTCATGGGATTGAGCGAGGGCCTTTTTTATATATCTATTTTACATATAATATAATTTAACATAAATATTTATTTTTTTATCAAAAATAAATAAATAAAGAAATAAATGGGTTAGATTTAGTGAGATTTAATAATAAAAAGCTTGAACAAGTAATGAATAGAGCGCGATTTTAAAATATTTAAGTCGAGATTTAGTAAATCTTAAATCTCCTCCTATAAAAATTAAGTTAGCAAATTATTGAAACTTAAGCAGCAAATTAAAAAATTTTAACTCGCCGTAGAGTGGTGCTCTAGCTCTTAATTCACCAGAGTGCAATTGAAACGCTAGAACTACAGCAGGGGGAGGAGGATTATGTGACTTAGGGTCCAACAAAATTTTGGCCTCCTACAATTGGCCGCTGGCTCTAATTGATTCATTGTTTATAAATTACATTTTTACTATTAATCCTTAGTATTTTTAGCTTTGGACAATTAGATCCTACATTGAGTTATTTTTCATCCCTTAATTTTAAACAATTAATCCCAAATTTTAATCAATTTATTTATTGCTTAATTAAAGCTGAATTTCTTATTTCATATATATCTTATTGTTTGAATTTACTTTACTTAATTTATATGATCTCCTTAATTTATTATCAAAAAAGTCGATTGCTATATCTACAAGAATAAATATGTAACACCCCTAAAATTTAGTATTTTGAAAATAAGGATTTAGAATTTTAGATGTTTATTGTTTGGATTTTAAGGCCCGAAAAAAATAGATGAAAAGGACTTGATTGCAAAAATTTTCAAAGTTTTGGGGTCAGAATGTAATTAAGCAAGACTTGATTTAACCTTATTTAAAATTGTTGGGGACTGAATTGTAATTTTTGATGACTTAATTGCTCACTATGGAGAAGCTTGGGGCTTGCATGGAAGACCCTAAGTCAACTAGGGTTTCATCCTTACTTTTCCTAATTTCTTAGACTCAATTGCATGACTTAAATTCTTGAGGACTAAATTGCAAAAAAAAAAAATTGAAAGTTAGATTTTTATAAAATTCTAGCAACTGGTAGCAGGTGTCATTTCATTTTTTTCCATTTCCATTTCATTCTTTGTAACACCTTTGAAATTCAGTAATTTTAGAAATAATCAAAAGAACTTGATTGCAAAGATTTTGAAAATTTAGGGGTCAAATTACAATTTACAAAAAATTGATTAGGAATAAATTTGAAGGTTTGGGGCCAATGTGTAATTTTGGACAAGTTGGATATTAGTGGTAGATTTTTTTTTTCTCTTCATTCTTCCATTTCCTTCTTCATTTTTTTTCTTCCATTTCTTTTCTTCTCTCTTTTCTCCTCCTTCACCGTGACCATCCCTTGCCGGCAATCTCCCTCTGGCGGCCTTCCATTCATCAAACCAGACCAAACAATCTCTTCCCCACACCCTCAACTTTGCAACCATACCACATGCAAGCTACTTTGGCGAGAGGAATGGCGGATCAGGGCGGCCAAAGTTGAAGACTCACAGTGGTTGGTAGGTCTCTAGTGACGGCGACCAAATGGGGAGAGGGATAGCGGGCTTTGTAGCTCTTACTTGGTTTCCAAAAAAGGTCATCGGAGGAGTTGGAATAGACGACCAAAGGTATGGCGGAGCAAGGTGGCCGGATTCAATTTTGGTGATTTTGAGGGTCAATTCTTGGATAAAAGTTGAAATTGAGCTGGGCATTGGAATCCTTGAGCAAAGGTGAGTTGAACAGCGGTAGTTTGACATTTTTTGGTGGCGGTACTCTAGGACAGAATTCTCTCCTCAACATGGCAATCGTAACAGCGATTTTGGTTTATGATTCTGGCATCTATATAGTTGGATCTTAGGTAAAGGAAAGGGAATCAATTTACATGTTTATATATGTATATGGATATTCATGCAATGTACCGTTCTTTCCATTGGATGTTGTAAAATGCCAAGAATGAAGAGTTAAGATATGATATGAAATAATCTTTTGTCCTCATACATGGACAATAGTGTAGCTAGTAGACCCAGATTTGTATTATTTTAGGATAATTTTTGGGATTTATTGAGTTAATTAACTGATTAATCTGTGATTTTATGAAATTAGAATTTGAGATTTGATAACTAGGTTAATTGAGATAAATGAAGTATTACTATTGATTGGGGAGGACGTTGTGAGATTTGATATATAAATAGGAAGTGGGATTATTTGGCAATAACTCATTAGCCATTTTAGATCAATAGTGTCATTTAAGCTTTAAACTATCATGCTGAAAGGTTAGTTAGTGAATTTGAATTATGATAAGCATGATAGTTGCAATAGGGGTCAAATATGGATTTTGACTATAATGTACTCTTTTGGGTAGGTAACGAGGAAGTGGGTTTTGTGGATTAGTAGATTGTAGGCTCTGGTTGTTTTACTAAAACTACAAAAGGTGAGGTTCTGCCACTTTGGCCTCGAATATTTCTATTTGTTCTTATGATAAGCCTTTGTGTGGGTTTTCTATTTTCATATATAATCTGATTGTTTGAAATCTAACATGTTCTCTATTATTTATGATCTAATTTGAATGCCCCTGTGAAGGTTACCTTTGATATTAATTCTATTCCTATTTATTTTGGCACGCAGAACTTTCGATTGTTATTTGTCTTACACTTGTTCCTATCTATTGATATCTAGTTGTCTGTTATCCATCCGTTCTGCTATCTATTACTATTTATGATTGTTATTTGGGAGTAACGAGACATTAATCCTTGCTATGTGCATGAGATAAGTAGTAAGCCCAAAACTTTTATATTATGTAATGGTACGTTAATCCTTGCTATGTGCTTCAGATAAGCTGTAGGCCCAAAACTCTTAGATTAAGGAATGGGACGTTAATCCTTGCTGTGTGCATAAGATAAGCGGCAAGCCCAAAACTTAGGATAAGGTGAATCTGATAAGTCCATTATGCTCTGATTCATATTCTGATTGTTTATGTCATGCTCATAGAGCATTAAGAGTGGTAAAGTTTATTGGTCTAGATTGGGCAGTTGTCGAGGTCGAATGAGCTGTCTATATTTCCTCCTGACTATAATCGATTGAGATGCTCTATACCTTCCGAGCAGGATTGGTTGAGATGATCCCAGGCCGTTTGAGCCAACTAGTACAACCTTGAGCTAGTATCCACTAGAAATCCTAAATTTGATATAGTTTGTTCTTCAGAATTGTTATTGTTTGTCTATTGGTCTTGCTACTGTTTGTTCCTGATATGTTCCTATACTGAATGTTGAGTGATGATCTATTTGGTTGATTTGTCCACAACAAATCCTTATTATTCTTTATTATAAATATCCCTCTCTAAGTCCTTTGGACTTATCACCCATTTTATCTTAATTTTTTTTCTCAGACAAGATTGAATGATATGCTTAGACTTCTAGTTAGGCTAGCAAATATGATTTTGTACTAGAATAGCCGTGTGTATTGCTTATGTACATACTTTAGCATGTTTTGTAAACCCAAGAGATGTTGTGATATGTTAGATCTAAACTTAACATCTATAGGGAATATATATTTTGTTAAACATTTTGAAAATATTGATGGTATGTACTTGGAACGTATACAATATGTCATGGGATCACTTAATGTATGTTATAATATTTTGTAAAAGTTGATTAAGTTGAAGTGTGTTGCTACCCCTGATACTTTTGTTGAGGTCATTTAAGTTTGAAATCTGCTATTTTTTTCTGATGAGTTTGAAACATTTTGATGGCTTATTATTTATTGTAGATTTTAAATTAAGACTGAATTGAATGATCACCTAGGGGTTATCCCGAAAAAGGGCATCACAGGTAGTATCAGAGCCTAGGTTTGTCGATGACCTAGACATTTGGGTATCTTTGAGAATTGTGACTGATCTTTTGTTTAAGTTTGTTTGAGTTTGAATTTTGAGTATATTTTGTATTGGGAAGTTATTATGTGACTTGAGGAAATTGAGATGAATTTTATTGGGTGATCTTGGTTAGATGAGTTTGCATATTAAGGGATGTCTATAGAATCTTGTCGTATATTGTAGGATGATTAGACTTGCCAGTTTATGCGTTTGGTTTGATCTTATCTAACACTTCTCTTTCTTTTATTTTTAGAAGTTTAGGATAGTTAGCAAAAGCGTTGGCATCGTAAGGAAACTCTAGTACTCCTATTTTGCCTAGGATTAGATGTCAAAGAAGAACTTTCGATCGATGGGAGAATGACTGATGGGCTCTAAGACAAGGGGCACCTACTTACCCACAAACCATGCAAGAAGAAGAGGGTTCGTAAACCTCTTCTGTGGGCCATCCAGTGGACCTATGTACCAGAAGGAGCCAGCAATTAGGGCATAGGTTCTACACTCGGGTAGTGGAGCTAGAGGCATTAATGAGATGGTTGATGATCGGGCATTAGAATGATTTCTTCATTTCAAACCCCTAAAGTTCTTAGGAGACCCTGATGATAGACAAGCTGATGAATAGATTGAGGATTTAGGGAATATTTTTAAGACCTTTCACTACTTAGATTATCAGAAGGTTAGATTTGCTACGTTCCTTCTAGGAGGTTTCACTCGAAGTTGGTGGAAAATGATTAACCAAAAGTGGACAGCTAAAGGAACGCCATGGACATGGGAGAATTTTACACAAGAATTTACGAATAAGTATGTATCAGAGGTGGAGAAGCAAGCAAGAGAAAGAGAGTTCATGGACCTTATTCAGGGGGTGCAAATTGTTAGTCAATATGAGGCTATTTTTAGTCGGCTGATATAATACACCCCCACATATAAGATAATGAAGGTCGCTAGGCTAGACAATTTTTACAGGGATTACAACCGAATTTGAAAAGGGGTCTGGCCACTTGTGATCGGATGAGCTTCAACCAAGCAGTGAGTAAGGTATTGCAACTTGAGTTGGAATTGCATGAGATCAAAAAAATCGAAGATAAAAGTTAAAAAAGAAAGAAGTACCTCGATGGACAGGGTAGTGCCAAAAGAAAGCAACCAAAGCTTTAGGTGGGAAGTACTGCCCAACAAGCCCCTCATTCTGGTGAGAAGGTAATGTGACTTAAGAGAGAGCACCCTAGCAATGCGAATTCTATGGAGGATTTGGCCATGATGAGATTAGTTGTTGGAGAAAACAGGGCAGAATTTAATATAGAGAAAGGGTAAATCAACTGATCGAATCCACTTATTTTCTACCAATCAGAATAGTATTCAGATGAGAATCTAGGGACCAAATTTTTTTAAGGGGGGAGTGTGTAGCACCCTTGAAATTTTGTAATTTTAGAAATAATCAAAAGGACTTGATTGCAAAGATTTTGAAAATTTAGGGGTCAAATTATAATTTGCAAAAAATTAATTTAGACTAAATTTGAAGGTTTGCAGTGAATGTGTAATTTTGTAGAAGTTGGTATTAGTGGCAGATTTTTTGTTTCACTTCATTCTTCTATTTCCTTCTTCATTTTTTTTCTTCCATTTCCTTTTTTCTCTCTTTTCTCCTCCTTTATCGTGACCATCCCTCACCAATGATCTCCCTCTGGCATCCTTCGATTCATCAAACTAAACTAAACAATCTCTTCCCCACATCCTCAACTTTGCAACCGTACCACGTGCAAGCCACTTTAGCGAGAGGAGCAGCGGATTGGGGTGGCCAAAGTTGAAGACTCACTGTGGTTGGTGGGTCTCCAGTGACGGTGACCAAACGGTGAAAAGGATAGTGGGTTTTGTAGCTCTTAAGCTCAGGAGGACATTGGTACACTTGGCTTCTAGAAAAGGCCATCAGAGGCGGCAGAATAGATGGTCGAAGGTGTGGTAGAGCAAGGTGGTAGGATTCAATTTTGGTGATTTTGAGGGTTAATTCTTAGATAAAAGTTGAAATTGAGCTAGGCATTGGAATCCTTGAGCAAGGGTGAGTCGAATGATGGTAGTATTACATTTTTCGGCGGTGGTCGGTGATAATGCTCTAGGATAGAATTCTCTCCTCGATGCAATGATCATAATAGTGGTTTTGGTTTATGATTCTGGCATCTCGATAATTAGATCTTAGGTAAAGGAAAGGGAATCATTTTACATTTTTATATATGTATATGCATATTCATGTAATGTACTGTTCTTTCCATTGGATGTTGTAAAATGCCAAGAATGAAGAGTTGAGATATGATATTGAATATTCTTTTTTCCTCATGCATGGATGATAGTGTAGCTAGTGGACCCAAATTTGTATTATTTTAGGATAATTTTTGGGATTTATTGAGTTAATTAAGTGATTAATCTATGATTTTATGAAATTTGAATTTGAGATTTGATAACTGGGTTAATTGAGATAAATGAATTGTTACTATTGATTGGGGAGGACGTTATGAGATTTGATATGTAATTAGGAACTGGGATTATTTGGCAATAACTCATTAGCCATTTTAGATCAATAGTTCTGTTTAAGCTTTGAACTATCATGCTGAAAGGTTAGTTAGTGAATTTGAATTATGATAAGCATGATAGTATTGTAATGGGGGGCAAATATGGATTTTGACTATAATGTACCCTTTTGGTTAGGTAACGAGGAAATGGGTCTTGTTGATCAGTACATTGCAGGCTCTGGTTGTTTTACTAAAACTACAGTAGGTGAGGTTATGCTACTTTAGCCTCAAATATTTCTATTTGTTCTTGTGATAAGCCCTTGTTTGGTTTTTTATTTCCATACGTATTCTGATTGTTTGAAATTTGATCTACTCTCTATTATTTATGATCTGATTTGAATGCCCCTGTGAGGGTTACCTTTGATATTGATTCTTTTTCTATTTGTTCTGGCATCCAAAACTTCTGATTATTATTTGTGCAACACTTGTTCCTGTGTATTTGATATCTAGTTGTCAGTTATCTATCCATTCTACTATCTGTTACTATTTATGATTGTTATTTAGCAGAATGCGAAATTAATCCTTGTTGTGTGCATGAGATAAGTGCTAAGCTCGGAACTCTTATATTAAGTGATGGAACATTAATCTTTGCTGTGTACATTGAATAAGCGGTAGGCCTAAAACTTTTAGATTAAGCAACAGGATGTCGATCCTTGCCATGTGCATGGGATAAGTGGTAAGCCTAAAACTTATGATAAGGTGAATTTGTTAAGTCCATTATGCTCTGATTCATATTCTGATTGTTTATGTCCTGCTCATGGAGCATCAAGGATGGTAAAGTTTCTTGGTCTAGATCGGGCAATTGTCCAAGTTGAATGAGCTATCTGTATTTCCTCCCGACTGTGATTGGTTGAGATGCTCTATACCTTCTGACCAGGAATAGTTGAGACAATCCCTGGCCGTTTGAGCCAACCAGTACAACCTCGAGCTAGTACCTACTAGAAATCCTAAATTTGATATGGTTTGTTCTTCAGAATTGTTATTGTGTGTCTATTAGTCTTGCTACTATTTGTTCTGTTTGTTCCTGATATGTTCCTATACTGAATATTGAGTGATGATCTGTTGGGTTGATTTGTCCACAACAGATCCTTATTGTTCCTTATTATATATATATATCCCTCACTAAGTCCTTTGGACTTATCACCCATTTTATCTTAATTTTTTTTCTCAGACAAGATTGAATGATAAACTTGGACTTCCAGTTGGGTTAGCAAATATGATTTTGTACTAGAATAGCCATGTGTATAGCTTGTAGGCATACTTTGGCACGTTTTGTAAACCCAAGAGATGTTGTGATATGTTAGGTTTGAACTTAACATTTGTAGGGTATATATATTATGTTAAACATTTCAAAAATATTGATGGTATGTACTTGGAACTTATACTGTATGTCATGGGATTACTTAATGTATGTCGTAGTATTTTGTAAAAGTTGATTAAGTTGAAGTGTGTTGCTACCCCTGATACTTTTGTTGAGATTGTTTAAGTTTGAAATTTGCTATTTTTTTCTAATAAGTTTGAAATATTTTGATGGCTTTTTTTTATTATGGATTTTAAATTAAGACTAAATTGAATAGCGCCTTAGTTAGGGGTTATCCTGATAGGGGGTGTCACATTCTTCTTCCTTTTCTTTTTCAAACCATGACCACCCACAACCATCTCAACTTTAGCAATCTCTATCTCCGAAAACCCTATCCACAAACAAAACCAACCTCTTTCTTCTCCTCCTTACTAGCTCCACAGCAATATCACCACACATGGTTGATCAGCCTCTGGAGATCGATCACAAGAAAGAGTTCGAGAGAGACTTTCACGGCGGGTTGGTGGGTTTCAATTTTTTTGATGGCCAAACTTGATTCTGAGGTAAGGGTTAGGTAGAGCTCAACTTGGAGACCATCTTGCAAGCTTTGCATGGGACTTTCTAGCAACGTCAGCAATAGAAAATATAGAAAAACAAGCAGTAATGGGAGGTGGTGGCTGTCTCTTTGGGGTAAATTTTGAGGCTATTCCTAGCATTGAAACCTGAAACCAATTGGATATTTAAAATTAGGAGCTCGAGAGGAACACTTTGGTTGTGGTGGCAAGATTTTTCAATAGTAGTGCACAATAGTGGCAGCGACTAAAGATAATTTTTGGCTTGACGCCATAGTTATATGCATGTGGTTTGATCGTGAAGTTTGTTCTTCGTTAGAGAGTTATTGGTATAAGAATGATGTCATTGGTGTATGGGTTTGCATGTATAAAATTGTACATTCTTAGCATCGTAAAACCTTATATTATCGTATATGATGATAGAATTAATCAATTGGAACACCCATGCATAAGATTAGAACACGTTTGATCGATTATGTTAGCTTGGTGAATTTGAAATGGTATTATTTCATGTAAACTATAGGTTATATAGCATACCAAGTATAGAAAACCCTAACTAACTTATCAGTAGGATAATTACTTAGATTTTGGGGTTGTTATTAGTATGATTCAAGTGTTAGCGATTGTTAGGGTTGAATCTGGATTTTAATATGAAGTTACTCTTTTGAATAAGTGGCAGAGGATCTAACTCTGAGGATCAATAATGTGTGACCACATCACTGACGTGATTAAGGTGAGGGTTTGCCAATTTGGCACCTTTTTCTCACTATCTGTTATTTGTGATAAGCCCCTGTGTGGGTTTTCTATTTTTGCACTGTAATCTGATCATTTGAAATTTGAATTTGTGTTTAGTTCTAATTTGTATCTATTATCTAGTTTGAATACTCTTGTTAGGGTTTACTAATCTATATTTGCTTTGTTTAAAGCTTACTCATAAATTGATGCACCCTTATGAGGGTCTGCCAACCTAGCTTTGAATTATTTCTGTCTGTTCTTATAGAAAAACCCTTGTAAGGGTTCGTTCTTATTTCAGTACTGATAGTGTTGTGTTATTGAGATTTGTGAACTATTCGACATCTTATTTGATTATTTGTTCATTGATTTGGACACCTCTTTGAGGGTTATTCCTTGATTCTGTTATGTTTCTTGTATGTTCTAGTGTCCAAAACGTCTGCTTGTTATAGGTCATCTAACTATTTTGTCATTAGAATTGTTCTGTTACTTGACTATTCTATTATCCGATTGCTCTATCATCTGTCTGTTCGGATATCTGAGTTTGAGTTTGAATGGTATTATGGATTTGTTCTGCCAATAATTTGTTGTGTACCAAGCTAATATGCTTGGGTAGCAGGGTAAGTTATGTACCAAGCTGATATGCCTGGGTAAGTTTTGTACTAAGATATGCTTGGGTAAGTTCTATACCAAGTTATTATGTTTAGGTAAGTTTGTACCAAGTTGTCATGCTTGGGTAAGTTCTGTACGAAGTGTTATGCCTAGGTAAGTTTAGTTTAGTTTGGTTAGTATAAGTTTGATCTAATATGTTTGGATAAGTTCTGTGCTAAGTTGACTTGCTTAGGTAAGTTCCGTACTATGCTGTCATGCCTGGGTAGGTTTAGATCCGTTTGGTTGACATAAGACTATTCTGATATTTGATTGTATTCTAATCATTCGATCGTGTTCCGATTTTTTTCAACCATGTTCTGATTGATAGATTGTTTTCAAACTATCTGAGCATTTCTTGACTATATTATGATATATTTCAATTTAACTATTAAATTATGATCTGTTGAGTTGATTCGTCATCGACAGATCCTTATAGCATGTGATTACAATTATCTCTCCCTAAGTCCTTTGAATTTACCCCTCCATTTATGTTAATTTTCTCAGACAAGATCAGGTGATGGACTTAGATTTCAGTCTTGGATCGGTGAATGAGATTTTGCAATAGAATGGAAGTGTGTATAAGTATATGGGTTTTCATAAGTTCTAAGCTTTATCTTAGAAATGCTGTGACATATAAGATTGAGTTATAACTTAAGGCATGTAAATTATTATGTCGGATGTTATGAGACCCATGATGGTATGTACTTTGTATTTTGGTGAGGTTTGTTAACTTTGAAATCTGTTGCTATATATTTTTGATGAGTTTGGAAAAACTTTTGGAGGGGCTTATTAAATGTATTGCTTATTTATGAGTTTGAATTAAGATTGAACTAGAGTGGTGCCTCAACTTAAGTGCTATCTCGAGTGGGGACGCTACAAAATATAAATATTAGTGATAATTGATAATTTAATTTGATGTCAAATATTAAAATTCATTGAGAGCGTGGCTTAATGTTGCCCTAATTCGATCTTTAATTCTTTTACACATTCTTATTGCTTATTATATATTATATTGTAATATTCCATAATAATAGATTTAATTTCTTTTTACTTACTAGTATAATTTTGCAAATATAACGATAAATAATAATAGTTTATCTAATAATAATATTTGCAAAATTCAAAAAATACAGTCTTAGAGTAGGAAACAATAACTTTATAAAATATAAAATAAGTAATATTTATCTGACTTTTTATCAAATAATAAGAAAACATAAGTTTACTTTAATTTATGCCAAAAACTTATATATAAATATATTCCTTGTTAAATGTTAAAAATTTAAATATGTATTTTATATTACTTATTTTTCATTTTATATGTTTACTGTGAAGAAAATTATAAAAACATAAAATTAAAAAATATACTTTTAAAAATTGATATTAAAAGTCCTAACTTTTCTAAAAAAATAATAATTTAAAAGTATGAAAATTCTGAAACAAATAAGATAAAAATAGATACAAACCCCACCTTACCACATCCCCCACCCTCACCCACAAAAAGCCAGAAACATACTCCTGACGTTAGTCCCACGCCCCACCCCGCCCACTCAATTCAAAAGTCACAACATCAAATCCAATTTCAATTTTAAAAAATTGAAAATTATATAATCAATAAATATAATTTTTCTAAAAAATAATGGGACCTTTTAGTCTCATTTTAATTGATTGCAATCCGGTGATCGATTAAGAACAAAATCACCGAACACAAAAGCCCATTGATATTAAGGTATTGTCCCACAGTTGTTGCCACTCAGTGGAGAGTTTTGTCCTTACAAAAAATGTGCTAGAATGAAAAACTCATAAAGCAAGTCAAAAACTTAACTTATAAATATATAAATACGTATATACAATCATGTTTATGATGATTCTTGAAAAAATTAATCAATATATTACACTAACATTTAGTATTTATAATTAGTTGTGTTTATAAAGAACTTATAAAAAGTCTTGAAATTCAGTTTATAATCAACTTATAATTTATTTAACTCAATAATAAAGTAATTTAATAATAATAAATGTAAATGTTGCTAAGATTTAATAATTAATTTGATGTTCCATATTAAAATGGATTTTGAGTTTGAATCTATTATTTACTTAAATTACTCTTTGATTCTTTTGCACATGTTCTAATAATTAGTTAAGAATTTTGTAGTCAATTGTCATATACCATACTCATTATTGGTGAATTAGTTGGAGAAAGCTTCAATTCTATTTCATTATGTGCTGCATATTTTATTCCATTCAATAAATATATGATATGTGTGTAAATATATTAATTTTGGCCAATTAAAAAGTAGTGTGCATAAAATAATATGCTAGCTATTAATTTAAAATTTTTCTATTTATATCTTGGAATTTATTAAATCAAATTCTAAAAGATAAACAGTTAATTTTAATTAATAACCTAGTATTTATTTTGGGTACAAATTAAATATCAACAAATGTCAAGATGAATTGTCCCGACCAATCAAATCAAGTCACGCAGCCCAACAATCTCGAGCTAAGTAAGTTGCAACGTGTGGCATATCTATATATGTTTGTAGACCAATCAAATAAAAAATATTTAATATTATCTCTTGATATTTGATATTATCTTATCAAAGAGATAACTATAAAAAAAGTTCAAATTCATTTGGGAGTCTCCCATTGAACATCTGTATAAAGGGGTGATGAAAGCTCATTTTACACCACAACAGTAAGCAATAACTCAAGTTATAGCAAGTGAGAGACTTTGAAGGAGTTCAAAAATTCTCTCAAACAAATTTAAGGAAATTTTTTGATGGAGTTCAATAATTCTCTTAAACAAATTTAAGGAAATTTATGATGTTCAAAATGTTTTTCACAAAGCTCATATGTTTTGGCGTTTGACTCGAGATTATAATGCAAAGCCCTCAAATTGGGGTAATTTTCCTCAAATCAAATTCAAGGAGATATATGATGTTCAAGATGTTCTTCGTAAAACTTATTAAATCTCGATGTTTGATTTGAAATTAAAATGCGAAGCCCTCGAATTAGCATTATGTCAAATCACATTGAAGGAGTCCACAGTGTTCAAGGCAATCATTGCAGCTTATCAAATTACTAGATCATTTTTAGGAGGGAAGAATCATGTGTTTAGATTAGAGATTGAATCCATAATTAAGAAGTTTCAATTACATTTTATTTGTTATTATCTTATAATTTTAGTTTTGCATATACAAAAATTAGCATTACAATGTTTATTAAATATTTTTTTATAAAAATAATTAATTAAGAATCAAATATACTTAACATATATAAATCAAGTTAAAATAGAAGATGAAATGAAAAATAAAATAGAAGTCCAAAGTGAGAAAGCTTGTGCTTAATTCAGTAAGTTTTATAGCACAAATTTCGGTATTCATCTGTTGTTGCTATTTCTGAAAAAGGAGGAGATGATAAAATGGTTATCATTGTCATATGCATATAAACAAAATGACTATAATTAGGTGTTATATATATCATCTTAGTTTTAATACAAATAATTAGAATGAAAACTATTATATGCAATTAAGCTTACATTGAGTTCTACAAGGAATGTTTGGTTATGTTCTTTGTGTTTATCATGTATTTAATATATGTTTTAGAAGAATGAATATTGAAAGAATTATTGGTGAATGCGAAAGTTGTGTTGGGGAATGTAATTCATTTTTTATTATATTTTGGAAAATAGTTAAAAATGAGTTTGGAGAGTTTTGGTATATTTATTTATGTTTTGGGAAGATATTTTATATAGTAGCGTTCAAATAAATGCATTTGTATGAGTGTAAAAATAAATTTAAATAATTTTTTTAATTGTAAAGATAATAAAAAAATATGTATGATATATATGTATATATATATATATATATAATAATTGAATGGAGAGAGAGAGAGAGAGAGAGAGAGAGAGAGAGAGAGAGAGAGAGAGACTGCTGAGAGGACGGAATGAAAGGGACAAGCACTGTGCTGATCAAAATCATAGGGGAATAAAAAATAAAGAGGGTAGTTGGTTATTTTAATTAAAGAATAAAATTTTTTTGAGAATATTAATTATAAAAAAATTGAAAAATATAATCATATGTCTAGCCATGTTTTCCCAAAACAATTTCTTTTTGGGAAGCACTTCCAAACATTGCCATAGTTTCTTAAGTCATTTGTTGTGCCGGCAATTAAAGTATTATAATTGTAAATCACCAACTTGGCGACGCGTGACACACAAGGAAGGGATGCCTGTAGAATTGTTTCTCCCAGCATTAGACAAAAGACTCTAATTATTCGAAAAAATTAAATTTAAATTATTTATTAAAAATAATCTATTTTTGTGATAAAAGGCATTTGATAAAATATAAAATCTTTTAATTTACTTAAATATCCTTGATTTATGATGCAAATTAGAATGACTAAACTATTTTTAATTAATAAATAACTAATATGATGTATTATTTCATTTACTTAATTTGATTCAAACTTCAATATTAATTGGATTCATTTCTAATAATTTTCATAACATTCGATAAAATTTTCATTTTTTAAATTTTTTTCTTTATTTTTTTCATTTTGAATCTCCTTTTCTTTCATCTTTTTTCTTTTTCTATATTTTTTACATTTACTTTCGTTCTTTCTTTTTTCCCTAAATTTCTTTATTTCCTTTTTCTACACATTTTCATTTGTTTCTCAATAGTATGTGTAGACATATTAATTTTGTCCAATTAGAGGGTGACACATATAAAATAATATGCTAGTTATTAATTCATATTTTTCTATTTATCTAGGAATTTATTAAATTTAATTCCAAAAAATAAATAGTTAATTTAAATTAATACTTTAATATTTATTTTGTGCTCTAATCAAATATTGATAAGTATAAAAAATGAAGTATCTATATCTATGAACCAAGTAAATCAAAGATATTTGATATTATCTTTTGATATTTAATATTATCTTATAAAAAAGATAACTATCAAAGAAGTTCAAGTCAATTCGAAAATCTTTTATCAAGCATCCATATAAAGGAGGTGATCAAACCTTATTCAACACACAACATAAATTTTAGCAAGTGAGAGAAACTTTGAAGGAGTCTAGCAATTCTCTCAATCAAATTTAAAGAGATCTGCAAGGTTTAAGATGCTCTTTGCAGAACTCATCATATTCTAGCATTTGATTTGGGATTAAGGTACGAAGCCTTTGAATTAACGTTATTTTATTCAAATTAAATTTAAGGAGAATCACTGCATTTAAGGCATTCTTCACGGAGTTTATATATTTTGGCATTTGATTCCAGATTAAGGGGTAAAGCTCTCGAATTAGCATTGTTTATTCAAATCAAATTTAAAGAGATCCATAGCATTTTTTGTGAAGCTCATTAAATTCAAAATTATATTTGGAATGGAAGAATCATAAGATTATATTAGAGATTGAATCCACAATTGATAGTTTTTAATTTTATTTTATTTGTATAATATTTCTTGTCTTATAATTTTGTTTATCGCAGACAAAGAAATTTGCGCTTACAAATTTTGGCACGCCCAATGGGATGATCTTGACCTCTAATCTCTTTCCTTCATAAAAAATTGAAATATTAAATGGCCACCAACAAGACTGCTGCATTGAAAATTACTACCTCAAATTCCTCAAGTGTTGAAGTAAAAAGTGTTGGCATCATCACGAGAAGTATGTCTGATATGGAATAACCCAGTATGTTCAATAGGCCCAACATCAAATGAGATAGCCTAGGAGGCCCAACGGTAAGTCTGTTTGGTCGACCAGTATTGACCTCACTTGGTAGGGTCTGCAATCCACTCATACTAACCTCAAGACCACTTCAAAAGTTTGAATATTTGAGTCTGGTCGACATATATCAACCTCAAGACCCATTCCATAGTTAACTCAGATCCCTGCCGTGTTTATTAGTCTGACAGGCTGCATGCCTCTTTATTAATGACGCGTGACAATTGGTACAGTCGTTGCCACCAACTCGGAAAACTCTGTCAATCCTACCAACAACTTTGGCAGAGATGCGCCTTTACTGGCACTGTTCATCTGAGAAAATAGGAGATTTAGCCACTTGAAACATTATTGAGATCTGGACATGGAATGACCACCAACCCTTTGGTAATGACAAAAATCAGTACACCTGATAAAGGTATTAGGGTCAAATCACGCCTACAGAAGGCTATAAATACTTCTGGCTCAACTACACTCAAGAAAATATCCAATACACTATAAGCCTTACATTTTCTGTATTCTATTCAATCTCTTCATCTCGACCAGAACTAACTTGAGCATCGGAGTACCTTAACTAAGGCACCTCAGCTAGTTTAATGTGTGTTGTGGTTGTAGATCTCAAGCCCCAAGTTATACAAAAACCTAAGTACTCGACCTCCCTGGTCAATTTATTTGTAGCACAACTCCTTTTTTCTCGATAAGCACCTTTCAGCAACATCATTTGGTACTATCTGTGGGAACTATTGAGATTGCAGCAAGAAAAATAGTAAACACACGTAGAGTAGTATCTGAAAGAGAAGAGAATCGGATGTCCACTTCTCTACCTTTCCCTAACCCCTATCAAGATACAAACGCTCTGGGCACCAACGCCCCCTAGGAGCAGGAAGTGACGCTCACCATGCCCCGATTGATGCAGCTGATAAGTGAGTAGATTTCTGCTCAGATATCAATCCAGTTATCGGCTGCTCTTAACAGGCACACTACAGTGCTTGTACCCGCCGCCAATGCAACTCCACAGCCGCCCCCACCAAAAAATAGGTCCTTGAAGAGCAATCGCTTCCGTCGAGAAGCCAGATAGCCGTCCGCTAGGTGCGAAGTTAGTCCTAGACACCCGTAGGAAGACGGAGATGTCCAAAAGTGCGAGAGGAGATAGCAAACTCGGTAGATCACACCAAAACTAATCAAGCCATACAGTGCAATAAGGTTAAACGCTCTAGGCGTGACTATCGCAAAGAGAGAGGAGAATCTGTAGATTTTGTGCATCAGCCCATTCAAGCCCTACAGCACGATAGGAACGAGCGTCTCAGACTGGGTCTTGATCGAAACACCTCCCAAGCGAATTAGGATGAGTGGGAAGAAGTATCCCATCAAGTCTAGCAGCTGAATAGACATCTCAATGAGATCTTGAGGAGAAATACCGATAGAGCACCAAACTTGGAGGCTCTTTAAAGGTCTCATCAAAAGAGAGGGTCCCCATTTGTTCAAAAAATCATCGACGAGCACATCACAGTGGACTCCAAAGTTCTTACCGATCTCCCAAGGTACAATGGCTCAATCGACCCCAATGAGCATCTCATGCAATTTGAGCACATGATGCAGCTACATGGACATAATGAATACATCCATGCTAAGATGCTGGTGACCACCTTCGAAGGCATTGCACTAGACTGGTTTGTGAAGCTTGAACCATCATCAGTTTATTCCTATGACTAGCTGTGCGATAAATTCTTGCACCAGTTTGCCAGCAGAAGTAAGGCCAAGCTCCCCCATACCCACCTCCATACCGTCAAGCAAAGTAAGGGAGAATCCCTCTGAGACTTCTTTACCAGATTTAATACAGAGATCCTAAAAATTGATAACCCTAAGATTGAGTTCTTGATCGATGTGTTATTCTTAGGGCTCAGGCATAAAGAATGCACTAATGCTTTGGTGCGAGAATGGCCCGGGTCGATGGAGGAGTTCCTCGACCTGGTAGAAAGATGCATGACCCAAGAGAAAAATGAGCAAGCTCAAGTTCAGATCCTCCAAGGTCGAGAAAAAAAAAGAAGAGAGACGACAAAAAATAAAAAGAGTGAGGTCGATCTTTGATCAAACGCTTCCATGACTATACACCGTTAAACATTCTGAGAAAGAAGGTTCTATACACTATCTAGCATGATAACCTTCTCTAAAAGCCCAGAAAGTTGACGAAGACTGAAGCCATGAAGAAATCAAAGAAATACTGCCACTTCCATAAATAGAAGGGGCATGACACCGATCAGTGCTTCAATTTCCAAGACAAGATCAATAGGCTAATCAGGTAAGGCCACCTCAAAAAATACATAGCTATGGAAGCCTAGATAAAGAGGGAAAAACTGATCAAACTCCCCGTAGAGAAAGGTCGGTTAGCGCTAGAAGAGAAGATAAAGGAAAGAAGCCTGCCCAGAAAGATTGCTCACCTATCAGAGGGGTGATTGACATGATTGTAGGAGGTCCCACTAGGGGGACTCTAAGTCTGCTTGGAGGCAAACACAGAGGAGGCTCGAGTCCAATAAAGCTTCGCCTGTGGAGACAACTTTCCATCTTTCAATGATCGCAAAGCCCATTTCATTTACTGATGCCAACTTGGCCCATCGCGAGGGCAAAAATATTGATCACAAGATAGATTGCCCGATGGTCATTTTTGTGGAGATTGCAAACTTTGAGGTGCGCAAGGTTCTAATTGACAACGGCAACTCAGCAAATGTTATCTTCTTGTCTACACTAAAGAGGATGAACATGGATAAGTTGAAATTCCAACCTATGCGTACACTACTGGCTGGATTAGGGGGGTCAGAGATCATACCAAAGGGGTCAATTGACTTGTCCACATCTTTTGGGGAGGCTTCTCGAATGAGAACTTTAATGCTGAGTTACCTTGTAGTTGACACCTCATTCGCCTATAATGTCATCATTGGCCAACTTGCCCTCAATGACTTTCGTGCCATTATGTCCATTTATCATTTGAAAGTCAAGTTTCCAACCCTAGCTAGCACGAGGGAGCTCTTGTGCAATTTGAAGAAGGTGTGGAGGTGTTACAACATCTTGATCGAGCCAACTGAGCAGAAAACTCAACTACAGTTGAAGACTTTAGGGGACACCTCTATAGCGAAACCCGAAGAGTCCCAGGTTAGCAAGAAGTGGAAGCTAGTAGACACCAAAGTGGAGCCTGTCGGTGAATTCAAGACTATTGAGCTCAAAGAGGGTAACCCCGAAAAGACAACCCACATTGGAATAGACTTAAGCCCCCACTTGGAGTCTCTCATGGTCAATTTCTTGCGAAGAAATGTTGGCGTCTTTACGTGGAAGGCATCCGACCTACAGGGGATCGACCCCAATATCATTATGCACCGCCTTAATACTAACCACTCATACAAGCCAATCAAACAGAAGGCAAGGATGTTCAATGCTAAGAGGATGCAAATCATCGAAGAGGAGGTTAGAAAATTTTTAGATGCAAGGTATATTGTAGAGATTCAGTATCCTTTTGGGTTTTTTAGTGTTGTTTTAGTCCCAAAATCTGAGGGACAGTGGCAGATGTGTAATAATTTTACTAATTTGAATAAATCATACCCTAAAGATCCTTACCCCCTGCCTCGAATATATTTACTAGTCGATTCTACTGTTGGGTGTGAATTATTGAGTATGATGGATGCATTTCAAGGCTATCATCAGATATTTATAGCACCTAAAGATAGGGATAAAACATCTTTTGTTGTTCCTAATGGTTTATATTGCTTTCTTGTCATATCGTTCAGTTTAAAAAATATTAGGACAACTTATCAGCGATTAGTCAACTTCATGTTCAAAGACGAGATTGGAAATTAATGGAGGCCTATGTCGATGACATGATACTCAAGACAGAAATAGCCTAAGACCATTTGCTCAACCTCATTCATACTTTTGAAATATTGAGGGCATTTGGATTGAAGCTAAACTCGAATAAATACATGTTTAGGGTCTGAGGAGAAAAATTCTTGGGTTATATGGTCAGCCAAAGAAGCATTGAGGTCAATTCACAAAAAATTCAAACAGTCTTAGATATCACCTTTTTGAGAATGGTTCAGAAAGTTTAGAGGCTGGTTGGGAGAATCGTGGCTTTGGGAAGGTTCATCGCGAGGTTGGCCGACAAAAGTCTCCCATTTTTCAAAATTCTCAAAAATGCCAGAAAGATGAGTTTTCAGTGGATAGAAAAGTGTGATCAGGTGCTAATCGAGTTGAAATAGTATTTAGCCTCACCCTCGAAGTTGGCAAAACCTAAGCTGGGAGAAGAACTTCAGATATACTTAGCAGTCTTAGAAGCATCAATCAGTTCAGTGCTGGTATCGACCTGGGAGGGCAACCATCGATCAGTCTACTATTGCAGTAAATCACTCCAAGGGCCAAAACATAATTATTTGGAGATTGAAAATTTTGCATTGGCCTTAGTGACTGCTGCTCGGAAGCTAAGACTGTACTTTTAGTCTCACTCTATCATAGTACTAACAAACCAACCATTGAAGTAAGTGTTGGCAAAGCCAGATACATCAAGAAGATTGACCGAGTGGGTGATCAAGCTTGGAGAGTTTGACATCGGTTTTCAACCTCGAACAACCATCAAAGCTCAAGTACTTGCTAACTTTATTGTAGAGCGAGTTGACTTACCCAACAACAGTGTCGTTGCCCCTCTTGTTTAGACTTTGCATGTCGATGGGTCATTGACCACATCTAGAGGAGGAATTGGGTTCACTCTTCGCTCCCCAGATATGGGGAAGTATGATTTAGCAATTAAACTAGATTATACATTCATAAATAACGAAGCTGAGTACAAGGCACTGCTGGCAAGAATGAGAATGGCGCTTGAGCATGGGGTTGAACACTTGATTGTGATTATGGACTCTCAGTTAATGGTAGAGTAGGTCGGAGAAAATTTCAAAGCCAAAGAATAGTCGATGGCCTGGAACCTGGCCTAGGTAAAGAGGTTGCAGTAATTATTCAAAAGGTTTACTCTTAACTAGGTCCCTCGATCTAAGAATGAATGGGCAGATTCCCTTTCTAAGTTTGCTAGCTCAATCAGAGGAACAAGAGATAAGAAAATCATATTTTTGGTCTCGGATAAGCCGTCAATCGTACTCTATGATAAAAATCTTATAACAACTATTGACGGGACGTCTGTTTCTTAGCAGACACCAATAAAACTATATTTCAGCCAAGGCATTGTCCCCAACGACAAGAATAAGGCTAAGTGCCTTCGATGTCAAGCCTCCAAATTCACCCTTGATGAGCATGCTCAATTATATAAGAGATCCTTTGCTGGACCTCCCTTGAGATGCTTGGATCAGGACCAAGCATTGGAAATGTTGCAGAATGTTCATGCAGGCATGTGTGGCAACCATTATGGAGGGAGATCCCTTGCCCATAAAATTATCAGGTATGGATAATTTTGGCCAACATTGTTGAAAGATTCGGTGGATTTCGCACGCAAGTATGCTTCACGCCAAGTCTATTCTAACATGTTACACCAGCCAGCCGCGCTGATGGTTAATGTTCAGATTTTCTGGCCATTTGATCAGTGGGAAATCGATATAGTGGGCTCTTTGCCGAGATCAACAAGGCAGTGGAAGTTTATTAACTTAGCAGTTGAATATTTCACCAAGTGGGTTAAAGCTGAGGCTGTCCCAGAGATAACTGACGCGTCCGTAAAAATTTTTATATGGAAGAATATCATTTGCCATTTTGGGTTGCCCAATATACTTATTTTAGATAATGGCACTCAGTTTCAGAGTAAGAGAATACAAGGTTGGTGCGAGGCCTTGGGGATCACACAACATTGCACATCGATGGGTAATCCTCAGTCGAATGGTTAGACTGAGGTGACCACCCGGACTGTTCTCGATCAATTGAAGGTCAAAATTTAGGACACCAGGGCAAACTGGGCAGATGACCTGCCCAACGTGCTGTGGGCTTATAGGATAACTCTTCGAACAGCCATCGATCACACCCCTTACAGCCTAGTGTATGGGTCGGAAGCAGTCGTACCTTCGAAATTGATCCAACATACTGCTTGGGTCATCCACTACCACCCACTAAGAAACACGTCGGAGAGGAAGCTGGATCTCGAGACTATCGATGAGTATTGATAGGAGGCGTACAATACTATGTAGTGCTACAGAGCGAAAATGACCCAAAACTATAATAAAAAGATCAGAGAGTGTCGTTTCAATGTTGGGGATCTTGTCCTCAAGAAGGTGGAGGTCTCTAAGAACGTGGGTAAGCTCGAACCAAAATAGGAAGAGTCATACTCCATTATCAAAGTAGCAAAGCATAATGCCTACAAGCTGGCCAACATAAGAGGAGAGGAACTCCCCCACCCATGGAACGCCAACAATCTCAGGAAGTTTTTTATTTAAAATTATATGGTGCTTATCCTTGTGACCTATTGGCTTAAATAAAATTACAATTTTATTAGCGTAATTGTTGTATTTAATAATTCAAGTCGATCCCATAGTCGACAACTAAGCAACCCCTTGCTGCCACTTAAATGGCTGCTAGCTGTCCAAATTTCTAATCGACCCCATAGTCGACGACTAAGCAGCCACTTGCTCCCACCTAAATAGGTCCTAGTCATCTAAGTTTCTAGTCAATCCCGTAGTCGATGACTAAATAGCCCCTTGCTGCCACCTAAACGGCTCCTAGCCATCCAAGTTTCTAGTTAATCCCATAGTCGATGATTAAGCAGCCCCTTACTGCCATCTAAACAGCTCCTAGCCGTCCAAGTTTCTAGTCGATCCCATCGATGATTAAGCAGTCCCTGGCTGCATCTACTCAACCATCCACTCTTTGTCGATCCCATACTTAGCAAGGGATACACCTTCTGTTTTGAGGGGTAATTAACTCTAAGTGTCAAGCAGATAGTTAACTAATAATATGAAGCAATCGATGATACAGTCGTGCAATACCATTACTATGCAATAGGCAAACAATTTTTTTTTACATTATCACAAAAACAATTAAAGGCTATGCATGCCGCCACAAAAGCAGAATGAAAGAAAAGATATATTTTTATTGATAACACTCTGACAGGGTACATAAAAAAATAAAAAAAATAAAAAAAAGAGAAAAAAAGCTGGTTCAACTCTACTTTAGTGTTGGCCTGGCTCCTTTTGACCATCTTCAACCCAATATGAGTTTGGCTCAGGCACCGCACAAGCGAGCGGAGAGACTGCCTGAGGAGGTTCCAAAGGTCTCGGGAGATCACCTATAAAGTTAGTCAACCACAACATGTACTATGCCAAGCCAACCTCTTTATCCTTTAGTTAGGCTATGAGATCCTCTGCAAACGCGAACTCCAAGCATATTTGCTCTAGCCAGGCATCGACCTCGGCTTTTTTCTTTTACTCCTCAGATAGTGGCATGTTGGGTGCGACAGCAGTAGGTTCGCCCTCTAGAGCCTGCTCAGCGCCGCCTTCTTCTGGCTCGGGGAAAGGCTCTAGCTTATCATTGAGCAGGAAGCTCATCCAACTTCTATCCTCAGTACGGAAGCAATAACCCATGTGCTCTAGTTGTTTAATGGCCCAGTGATGTGCTTTGTAGGCATCGTCCAGGGCTGCAACCGCACTGGTATCTTGGAAGGCGGTGCTCACCACGAACTGCTCAACAGTCTCACGCCGCACTGCGGCAGATGCCAGAGAAAGGCCTTTTTAGCTTGGTTGGTCACCTCTACATGACCTTTGGCCCGACTAGAACTGAAGCTTACCTGAAGATCGAGATGGGCTTTCTTGATGATGTTATCCATGCAGCTCCGGTCCTCGACGGCTTGGATCAACTGCTGATCCTTAGTGTCGAGCTATTGTTGGAGGTTGACTACCCTTTTATTTAGCTGCTCGACCTAGAGCTGAGAGGATTTGAGCTGGATCTTGAGCATTTCCATCCTTTCTCCAGCCTCTAACTCTTACTTGGCAGCCAGTGCCATCTCAGACCGTCGGAACATGTTGTAGCCCAGCCTCCTTATCTGAAACACAACAGTGTCATTCTCACACTAATATGAGCATAACAGAAAAGATGTGGTCAAGCTTATCGATCTCGTACTTACCATGTTGCGGTAATAGGACATTGTCTTTATCATCCCGAGCTGACCCAGGTTTATGAGCTTTCGCTGGTTGTTCACAAAAAGCCCCAAGGTCATCCACTTCAGAGCGTGCCCTCCCTTAAGGATTGAGGTCTAGTCAGTTATCTCCTGGTCTTAATTAGTGGTGAATCATGGAAGAGATAGCCGAGGAAGTTGGAACATCGTGCCGTTACTAGGCTTTCCAAATAGGTCCTAACCTGTCACAACCTTTTATTTTCCTTTACCCCCGATAGCCTTCTTTGGAGCAGAACCTCCCTGTTCAACTAGCTGCCTCTTGCCCTGACCCGTAGGGCTGTTCTGCTCGGGCACCTCCCAGCGAGCAGATTAGGTCTCAGGAGTCGCTTCAATTTGTGGTGGAGGCGGTGCAGATGTTGACCTCAATGAGTCTGCATGCTCAGCAGCACCTCCTCATCGAAGTCGAGCAGTCAGGTAATAGAAATCGGACTCTTTGCTATTGCCCAACTTCTAGGACATGGGAAGGTGGAATAAATTGGAGAAGTTGGCAAAAGTAGAGGGCTGGTCATATAGGTGCATTAGCACGACAAAACTATATAGTGTGGTAAAATAATTGGGGAATAGTTAGGTGATGCGGACCTCTAGTCCTAGAAGGAGATCGACTATGGGCTGGGCAAGCGGGAACCTGAGGCTAACATTTCAACCCCTCCTCAAATATAGTTATAAATCCTCAGTGAGGTCAATGCATTCTACCCCAATTCTCTAGCAGTACCAGCTTATACTCATTAGGGATATGATATGCTGCTTTAATACGAACTAAATATGCAGCGGTTATCTTGGAGGCTATTTCAGTGTAATGGTTAAATAATTGACCCTGACTTGTAGGCATATTAGTAGGGTCAGCCTCACCCTTCGATACTACCCTAACGTCACTCGAACTACTGCTACTACATGAGCTAGAGCTTTCACTTATGGACGGACTGAACTCACTCCTACGAGATGACTCAGATGTGTTCTTGGTCCCAGTCTCTCCCCCCATAGGCCATATTCTCTAACCTAGTGCTATCCGAATCGAGGCTAGCGGACATACTTCTACAAAGGAAAGGTGGAAAAGAACAAGAATAGCAAAGATACTTACAGTGAAAATCTCAGAAAGGTAAAGCGCAGAACTTGAAGGGCTTCAAAGATGGCAATTCGGCCAGAAGTTTAGACAGCAAAAGTGTAAATGGAGTCAGTTATCCCCATATTTATAGGCATTCGCACGCAGAAATCCATGTAACTGCTATGATGACAGCCTGCCCTAGTACGCTTCACATTCTGTGCACTAATAGTTGCATTAAACGCAAAGAAACCCCCTCAAACCCTGGTCAGCAGTTTAAAAACCCGGGTCGAAAGTTTAAAAACTCGGGTCAAGAATTCAAAAATCCTGGTTAAGCATAGTACCCACCATGGTTGAATGTAAACTTCCTAGTCCTTCTCGTCGGCAAGCTTAATCAAGATTGTGAGTTAGGGGGACCCATGATATGGGATAACCCAGTAGGCCCAATAGACCCAATATCAAATGAGATAGTTCAAGAGGCCCAATGGAAAGTCTGTTTGGTTGATCGATATCGACCTCACTTGGTAGGGTCTGAGGTCGACCCGTATCGACCTCAGGACCACTCCAAAAGTTCAAATATTCGAGTCTGGTCAATATGTATCAACCTCAAGACCCATTCCACCGTTAACTCGGATCCCTGCCGTGTTTATTAGTCTAACAGGCTGCATGCCTCCGCATTAATGACGCGTGACAGCTGGTACAGCCACTGCCACCAACTCGGACAACTCTACCAACCCTGCCAACAACTTTGGCAGAGATGCACCTCTACTGGCACTGTTCAACCAGGAAAATAAGTGATTTAGCCACCTGAAACAGTACCGAGATCTGGACATGGACAACCAACTCTCTAGCAAAGACAAATGTCAGTATACTTGATAAAGGTACTAGGGTCAAATCATGCATATAGAAGGCTATAAATACTTCAGGCTCAACTACGCTCATGGTAATGTCCAATACACTATAAGCCTGACATTCTCTATATTATGTTTGAACTTTTCATCTTGACCAGAACTAACTTAAGCGTCAGAGTACCTTAATCAAGGGTATCTCGGCTAGTTTAACGTGTGTTGTGGTTGCAGATCTCAAACCCCAAGTTATACAAAAACCTAAGTACCCGACTTCCCTGGTCGATTTACCCGTAGCACAATTCCCATTTTCTTGATACGCAGCTTTCAGCTGCATCAATATCCAAGAAGTTGCAATCATCTTCAGAGATGCCTTCTTTACTTGCTATGGAAAAGCTGTTGCCACATTTTATTAATATGATTAAAGACAATAGAGGCTCAAAGGAAGAATTTGTAATATTCATTCCCCACTTGACATCAAATTCCTCAAGCATGGGGACAATGATGGTGACAAGTACAACAACCTTGATGGAACAAACTTCAAATTTGACGAGGGCTATTGAAGGACTCACGAAGCATATCCAAGAGCAAGACTTCAAATCTCCAAATTGATGAGCAAAGTGGGCAATTTTGATGCCAGTTGCTTGATGGAGAAACAAATTGAGGCTTAGGATGAAGGCGAAACATCCTCAAGGAGACAATCAACCAAAAATGAAGAGATTGCAGCAAAACTACTAGAAGTTTCTATTGGATTAATTCCCATCGACCTACTGCAGGAGTTTATCATGGAGACTATCAAATACAAGTTTGATGGAAGTTCTAAATCATCTATGACTTACTCCAAGCCATATACTCAAAGAATTGATAACTTAAAGATGCCGATTGGTTACCAACCACCAAAGTTTCAACAATTTGATGGCAAAGGCAATCCAAAGCAACACGTGGGTCATTTCATTGAGACTTGCAATGATCACGACAACAAATTGCACTTTATGTAACAAAATTTTTGGTAACAAAGGTAAATTTGTTACATATGTTAGATTTATTGTAATAAAATTGATTTTTTGTTACAAATAACATTTTCTTGAGTAACAAAGTATAAGTTTTGTTACCTTTAACTCAAATTCGTTACCTTAATTTTTTTATATTTGTAACTAATAATAATTCATTATAGAAAATGTTATTTTGTTACATATAACATATTCCATTGTATAACAAGATATATTTGTAACAAAATTTGGTACCTTTTGTAACAATAAAATATTTGTTACAAATAAAATATATTGTAACAAAGTTTTTAGTTACTAAACTTTAATTAACTTCCCTCCAAAATTCATTCCCTCCAAATATCAATTGTACACATATGGTAACAATGATTTTCTTTACTAATTATAAATGAATATTAAATTAAATTTTTTCTAATACTTCTAGGTTGGGCTTTCGTTCAAGAAATGGACTTCACAATAATGTAAAGAATTTGTTAATTGGGTTTAACCAATTTTTTAGTGAATTATTACTAAATTGGGTTTTATTTTAAAGAATGAGCTTGAAGATATTTGAAGCGAATAATCCATTAGTTGAGCTAATTTCTTTAAAATATTGGGCTTTATATCTTTTTTGTGATTTATTCAATGAATTGGGAGTTTTCAATTATGAAATAGATTTGACCAAATTTATATGAAATTATGTGGTGAATTAGGCTACATTTTAAGAGTTGGTTTTGAAAAAATTTGAAGTGAGTTAAATGATGAACCAAGCTTTCTTCAATGAACTAAGCTTATTTTTTATTAATTGGCCTTCACATTAGTTCAAATAATTAATTACTTTGAGTTGACTAGCTTTTTTGTTTTTTTAACTAATTGGGCTTAACTAATATTTTAGTGAATTGGCAAATTGAGCTTCATACTAATTTGAAGAATTCGCTAATTGGGCTTTACCAACTTCCTTTTCATTAATTGAGCTTTGATAATTCTTCTAGTAAATTAGTGAATTGAATTTCAAAATGAATTGGATATAACATTAACCTAAGGAATTAATTAATTGTGCTTTTACAACTTTTCTTTTATTAACATGAGTTCACCAATTTTTGAGTAAATTAATGTCATTTGGCAAAAAATTGGATTTGACATCAAATTGCAGAGTTGATTAACTGGGATTTAGCAACTCCATTTTTATTAATTAGGTTTCATTAATGTTATAATGAACTGGAGTCATTATAGGGGTGGCAATTTGTGGGCTGTGTGGGTTCAAGTTGGGTAGAAGTAGGGGTATAACATTAATTTTCTCAACCCCAATCTAATCCAACCAGATGATAACCTAAAAATGCCCAATACTAATCCAACATGAATTGTATCAGGTCAGGTTTAGGTCGATCTGAATTTTATTTGGTCAACTCGCCAACTCAAATCCATCTAATCCAACTTGCTAATCTGATTTAAAATAATTATTTCAAACATTTGTTTTAATTTCAAACCCTACTTGAAAATATATATATTGACAAAACAACTTCTTTATGTTTTATAAAACCACACACACCACCTCCCCCTACATATTTGTTGCCCATTTATTATAGTTTCAATATTAAAAGATCAATTTACCCTTAATCATTTCACATATTTATAATTCAATTTAGATAAATTTTTATTATCATATTTAATTATTTTTTCTTTTTTCCATTCTTTTCTTTTCTTTTTATTCTCAATTTTCTCTTCTTCCATTATTTCATATATTTCTCATTTTACACACATATATATAAATTCATCATTGTTTCTCATTTTATAGATATTTATATATAAAAAATTATCTATAAAATTATAAATAATTTTATTTTTATCATTTTTCTTTCTAATTATTCATACATCTATACTTATTTTTTATTTATACTTATTCACATATATATAATATACATATACATAAATTTATCAATAAAATTTAAATTACTTTTATTTTATCCATTTTTCTCTATTTATTCATTCCAAATTAAATAATATTTAATATTTAAAAAATATATATAATATAATTTTTTATTGATACTTATATACATATATAGTATATATATACATATATAAATTTCAATACAATTTAAAGAAGATTCATCATATATTTCTCATTTTATACATATATAAATTTATCATTATTTCTCATTTCTCATTATTCCATATATTCTTATTTTATACATATGCATAAATTTATTTAATGAATTTGGATGGCAATGCAATTTTGTTTCCCTCCAACTTTGTATTCCCTCCAAAATTTAGCCCATAAAAACTGCTAACAATTGTTTTTATTTGTTAGTTTGACATAACAATTTAATTTGACTTCTTCCAAAAATTTGATTCCCACTAATAATAACGAATTCTCTTCATTTTTTGATTCATCTAAATTTTAGCTCCATGTTTTTTTTTGTATAAATAATTTATAGCAAACTTAATTTCTTTTATCTTAGATTATATGATGAATTGACATATAATTTTTTAAATTATTAAATGACTTTCTAATATGGTTAAAATAGTTAAATAACATATAATTTGGACTTATAAATTTTGGTGCATAAAAATTTAATTTTTTAATATAATTTATTACAATATTCTTTTAGAAAAATTCTATAAGCTCCTTAAAATAAATAGTTAAATGTTACATACCTGAATAGCAAAAGAAAAGAAAGAAGTCAAGTTACCATAATACTTAAGGAAAAGAAAACAGTCCTTGAAGTTAGGCATGTTAATGTTACATTTCATTTTTTAATTGTTTGTATTGGCTAGTTAAAGAACAAATATCTATAGGGCTGTAAATGGAGATGATTTTAATTCAAATATGATTTGAATTTGATTCGATAATTTAGAATCTTTAACCTATAAAAGATTTGATAGATATGATTTGATTAAAAAAATCCATATCGAAATAAATGGAATGAATATGAATTTGATTCGATTCGATCCATTAATAATCCAATTTCGAATATATGTAGTATTATACATATATATTGTAACACCCCTAAAATTTTATTTATTTTATTTATAATATATGATTTTATCGTTATTTGAAAATTTTATGAATTTTACATTATTAATTATTTTAAAAAGTTTTGTGGGCTAAATTATAATTTTCATATATTTAATTGTGTTGACTTTTGAAAAATTTGGGGTTAATCTTAATTTTCTAAAAATTTGAGAAAAAATTGTATAATTTAAAATTTTATAAAAAAAATGAAAATGAAATGAAAAAAAAATCAGATTTTGAGTACGGGCAAGGCCCTCTTTTTTTCTTCCCACTTTTTTCTTTCCCTTTTCTCCTTCATTCCTTTTCTTCCTCCTTTCCCTCACTTTTCTTCTTTCTTCACCGAAGCCTCACCACCATCTCCGGCCATTTCTGGCGGCTTTTTCCTCCACTCCAAACCAACCAAACTCATCCCCTCACCACAACCAACACCTTCCCCACCTCAAAACCACCAATCAGGTGGCGGAGCAGCGGCAGACAGAGGAGAACCGAGGATTGCATGTCATGGTAGTTGTTGGGTTTCTTCTTTTCCAGTGACCATTCACCATTCCAAGGGTTGGATTAGGAAGCTCTTGATGAGAGAAATGCAATGGTACCATTGCATGGCATTTTTTATGACGGTAAGGCAGTGATCAGAGCTCGTCGAAGAAAGGAGAAAGTGGTGATTTTTAGCTCATTTCAATGTGTACACTACTCAGAATTGGAAATACAAAGTGGCATTGGAATTCTTACGACGAGAGGAATAATTGGGTGGTGAAGTTTCATTTTTTGACAGAGGCGGATGGCTATGGTCCAGCAATGGCAGAGAGACAGTCTCCTTGTCTCGACGCGGTGATCATCTCGGTGCTTTTGATTTGTGATTTTGAACCTTCAATAGTGAGATCAAAATTTTATTTGGATATTGCAAGTTATATATATAGGCATGTATGCTTGTAGTTGTTAGTTTTATCTAGGTCGAGCTTTTGAGTCGATATAGGTATTTCGATGATTATTTTCCTATGCTAGGAACAGGGCAGTTGGAGATATGATTTTGGACTTGTATGGAGGTTAATAATAAGTTGAAAATAAATTTTGATATCGAAAATCATTATAAGTTAATTAGTATTGAAATGGGAATTTGACTAGGGGTTTACGCATAAATAATGATTTTGAGGAATTTTGTAATATCCTAGTGATAAATGAGGCCTTAGAATGCTTGATGCATTTCTATAAAGTTATTGGGATTGAACAAGAGTTTTGATTTGTGGCATATTTTCTTGATTAGATGTCGATGAGCTAGGCACTGACAAATAGTAGAATTGATTTTGACTGTTGCTGTTTGGGACTACAAGAGGTGAGGGTTCTCCTATTTTGGCTTATTGCTTTGTTTAACTTGCTTTGAAATTGTTGGAAATCCCTTTAAGGGTCTACCAATCTAGCACTTTCTCTCTATCTATTAATTGCGTTGAGCCCCCATGTGGGTTTTCTGTTTCTATAAGTACTCAAAATTGTTTGAGATATTATTTGTTATCTGTTATTGATTTCCTTATTTGAATACCTTGTGAGGGTTATTTCTGATATCGATTCTGTTTTCTGTCTGTTCTGGTGCCCAAAATTCCTTCTATCATGTTTAGTACTTGTCTTGATTGTTATCTGTCTTGGACTTGTTATCAGATGCCTTGCTGGCATACTCGTGTACTTGTACTTGTTATCTAAACTGTTGGCTTATTCATACTTGCTACTCTTTATATTGCTTTGTCGGCAACCAATTGCTTGTTTGCATATGTATGACAAGTATTGAGGTCTAGCGTGTAAGTTTGAACATAACTCCTTTTAATGTAAATCGACAAACCATATCTGTCATTTTTTGCTAGTCGAAACAATATTCAGATGAGAATCAGGGGACCAGATTCTTTTAAGAGAGAAGAGTGTGTAACACCCCTAAAATTTTATTTATTTTATTTATAATATATGATTTTATTGTTATTTAAAAATTTTATGAATTTTACATTATTAATTATTTTAAAATTTTTGTGGGCTAAATTATAATTTTCATATATTTAATTGTGTTGACTTTTGAAAAATTTGGGGTTAATTGCAATTTTCTAAAAATTTGGGGAAAAATTGTATAATTTAAAATTTTATAAAAAAAATGAAAATGAAATGAAAAAAATCAGATTTTGAGTACGGGCAAGGCCTTCTCTTTTTTTTTTCCCACTTTTTTCTTTCCTTTTTCTCCTTTTTTCCTTTTTTTCTTCCTTTTCCTCTCTTTTCTTCCTTCTTCACCGAAGCCTCACCACCATGTCCGGCCATTTCTGGCTGCTTTTTCCTTTACTCCAAATCAACCAAACTCATCCCCTCACCACAACCAACACTATCCCCACCTCAAAACCACCAATTGGGTGGTGGAGCAGCGACAGACGAAGGAGAACTGAGGATTGCATGTCATGGTGGTTGTCAGGTTTCTTCATTCCAGTGACCATTCTCCATTCCAAGGGTAGGGTTAGGAAGCTCTTGATGAGAAGAACGCAACGATACCATTCCATAGCATTTCTGATGATGGCAAGGCAGTGATCGGAGCTCATCAGAGAAAGGAGAAACTGGTGGTTTTTAGCCTATTATGGTGTGTACACTACTCAAATTGAAAGCAAAAGGTGGCATTGGAATCCTTACGATGAGAGAAACAATCGGGTGGGGAAGTTTTATTTTTTGGCGGCAGTAGTCCAGCGGCGGCAGAGAGATAATCTCCTCATTTCGACGCGATGATCGTGTTGGTGCTTTCGATTTGTGATTTTGAGCCTTCGCTAGTGAGATCAAAATTTTATTTGTATATTGCATGTTATATATATATGCATGCATGTTTGTAGGTATTAGTTTTGTCTGGGTGTTTTTGAGTCGATATAGGTATTTCGATGATTATTTTTCTATGCGAGGAATAGGGTAATGGGATATATGATTTTGGACTCATATATTGGTTAATAATAAGTTGAAAATAAATTTTAATATTGGGAATCATTATAAGTTAATTAGTGTTGGAATGGAAATTTGACTAGGGGTTTATGCATAAATATTGATTTTGAGGAATTTTATAATATCCTGGTGATAAATGAGGCCTTAGAATGCTTGATGCATTTCTATAAAGTTATTGGGATTGAAAAAGAATTTTGATTTGTGGCCTATTTTCTTGATTAGGTGTTGATGAGCTAGGCACCAACGAACAGTAGAATTGATTTTGATTGTTGCTATTTGTGACTACAAGAGGTGAGGGTTCTCCCATTTTGGGTTATTGCTTTGTTTAACTTGCTCTGAGATTATTGGAAACCCTTGTAAGGGTTTTCCAATCTAGCACTTTTCTCTCTATCTGTTAATTGCGTTGAGCCCCTATGTGGGTTTTCTATTTCTATAAGTACTCAAAATTATTTGAGATCTGATTTGTTATCTATTATCGATTTCCTGATTTGAATACCCTATGAGGGTTATCTCTAATATCGATTTTGTTTTCTGTCTATTCTGGCGCCCAAAATTCCTTCTGTCATGTTTAGTACTTGTCTTGATCATTATCTATCTTGTACTTGTTATCACATGCCTTACTTGCATACTCATGTACTTGTACTTGTTATCTGAACCATTGGCTTATCCATACTTGCTACTCTTTATATTGCTTTGTCGGCAACCAATTGCTTGTTTGCATATGTTATACCCATTGTACTCGTTTGGAAAATTATACATAGGTCGAGTGCCAATCCTATGTGGAATGCTGGGATACATGGGACATGCCTTGCAGTCCGCCTAGGTGTCCATTATACACTAAGCGGTCCACTTAGGTATTAGCGATACGCTAAGCAGCTCGCTTAGGTATTCGCAGTGCACCATACAGTCTGTATGGGCACACCAATTGTTTGCCAAGCTGTCATGCATTGTGATTATTTGTTTGATTAGTTTAAGTAGATTCAGATATGTAGGTTTGTTTTGATTTGTTAGACTGCATATTATATTTGGGTTTGTTCTGTTTTGATGGTATTTTGATTGTTTTGTTTGCTCTTGGAGCAATAAGGATGTGTAGTTCTTGATCTATATCAGGTTGTTGTATGTGCTAGATGAGTCATTTGTATTTTCTCCCGATTGTGATTGGTTGAGATGCTTTATACCTCTCAAGCAGAATCAGTTGAGACGATACCGGGCCATTCGAGCCAACAATTACAATCTCAACTTAGTCCCTATTAGAAGTCTTGAATTTGATATTATTTGTTCTTGGACTTGTCATTGTCTGCATGCTGAACTTGTTATTGATTGTTCTTGCTTGTTCTTAATACGTCTCTGTTTTGAACATAAATTGATGATTTGTTGGGTAGATTTTCCCCTGATAGATCCCCGTTATTTCTTATTAAGAATATCCCTCACTAAGTCCTTCGGACTTACCCCCATACTATTCATGTTTCTCAGACAGGATAAACTGGCAAATGTGGATCTTTAGCTTAGGCTGAAGAAGAGATACAATCTGTAATTGAATAGGTGCTTATGTGTAAGTTTATGATCTCTCAAATGCTAAGTTTGGAATAGAGATGTTGTGATATGTCAACTGTTAACTAGGATCTGAGACTTGTATAATTTTGTTTGGTATTCAGGGGTTGAACCATGATATGTGTATTGTGTTTTATTTTGATCGATAGCTTGATTTTGCCATTGCTTTAGGTTAATTAAGTTTGAAAAGTTCGTTATGGGCCTATTAAGTATATTATGAATTGTATATTAAGTTTGAACTGGAGTGGTGCCTCAGCTTAGGTGTTATCCCAGGAGGGGGCGCTACATATATATACGTAGGGTTCTATAGAAACGCTAAAAGGAATTTTGGGACGAAAAAAGTAATAAGCTTCTATGCAATATATCAAATTAGTTGATTTTATATAATGTGTCAAATTTGGAGGTTATTTACATCATAATTGCATCTCTTGTTTCTTTATTCTTATAACAAAAAATGATGTAGGAAAAATAATAAGCAGAAGTTGAATGTTGCAATATAAAAGAATACAATGCAAATCTTAAGTTGATTGGAATGAGTTTTCTTTTTATAAAACTTTAAATTTATAATTAATTGATTAAAAAATCAAGTATATATGCACTTATAATGTCAAATAAGTACTATTATCAGTAGCAGAACCTAAAATACAATGATATAATAAATGAATGTGATTAAGTTATATTCTATTATTGCTTTTATATGATAAATAGACTTGAAAATTTATTCATTAATATGTTGTGTGTATGTTTTTTAATTTTGAATGTTTTGAATTCAGATTCTACTAATTTTTTAGAAAAATAACAAACATATATTTTTTTAGAGTATTCGGATTTGAATATTTTTTCGTATATTTAATTTTTATATAGATCTGGATATGGTTACAACAATCAAGATCATATATGATTTTGGGTCAGATTCAAATATGACATATCATTGTTGGATTTGGGTTAGGATCCAACATGATCCGAGTTGAATTTGACCTATTGACAACCTTAGATATCTATATGTTAATTGTATGCATGTTTTACTATATAAATTGCTAAAATGAAGACAACTTTCATGGTATAATATAGTATAAAAAAATATTAACTTAAAGTATATTATTAAATGTAATGATTATTATCTTTCATGGACTGGAACAAATTGTTCTTAAGGATTAGTTGGTTCATATATTATATTTCCTTCAAAAAATAAGTTTCCCTCCAAAAATGAATTCCCCTATTATTTTTATATTCCCTCCAAACTTTTGCTCCTCCCTCCATTTTGTGTATAAATAGTATATACATAAATTATTTGTTTTTATTTTATATTATAAGATGAAAATGACGAACTATTAAGGGGGTTAAAAATTTAATTCTATTCTTTGTTATTATTTATTAGGACATTGTTTTTGAACAAAAATATTTTAGAAAATTATTTATAATTAAAAAAAATCTAAGTCTTTATGTGTAATTAATTTCATTTTAAAAATTAAAATATTTTGTACTAGTAAGATATTGATGTGGACAATTTGAACATGCATTTATTGAAAATTTTCTATACTTAATTAACACAAATTGTTTTGAAATTGATCAACTCGTATAACTTTAATATAGTAGGAAATTTTGAAATTATTTTGAAATACTCATAACATTGTAATATAAACTTAGTAATAGTGTCATAAATTTAATAAAATTATTTTTTTATCCCCATATATTTAATTAAATATTTGAAGAACTATTAGCATCCTTAACAAATTTGAATATATCATTGCAAATTTATATTAAAATTCAAAAATATCCTTCAAAAGCTATTTTGATTATTTTTTAGACAAAAATACCCTGAACTTATTTATAATTTTAACATGGGTGTTTAACTTCAATATTATTTAAACTTAGAATAAATTTAAATAATCTTATTAATAATTATTTTAAATATTAAATAATCTTTTAATTGAAATTGAATTAAAAAAATAAAAATTTAAAATCATCAAAAATATCTAATGTAATTTAATCAAAATTAATTATAAAATAAGAATAAAAATCAAATCCATCTCTTAATTATATATGATTTTGTTTTTAACTTACATCTCAATATTATCAAAAAATAATCATATTTAAAATAATTTAATTAGATTAAGTTGAAAATATTTATTAAATATAAAAAATATTTATTAACTAAAATAAATAATTTAAAAATGAAAATAAGATCTAAAAATATCATAATAGCAATAATAATTTTAAAATGTCAATTTCACCCTATCAACGCAATAAACAAGTTATTGAAGTGATATTTTGTTTCCTCCTAAAACACAAATAAAAAAAAAAATTCTCAATTTATTTTTTATCTGTGACCCAAAATACAAAAAACAATCATAGCATTCTTCAACCCCACTTCCAAAAAATTATTTTGCTAAAATATTTTGACAAAATGCTACAATTCATAAATAAACAAGTCCTAACTTAAACTAATTTCATTAAATTTATTAATTAATAAAAAATAAATAAGTCAAGATGTGTGAGATTTAGAGTTTTAATCAAAATAAATAATTTAAATAAAAATAAAATCTAAAATTTTATCCTAATAATATTATTTTAATGATTTTAAATAAGTAAATATTTTTAATTATAATATGTAAAAATATATATACACATATATTTGTTTTCCTCCTTCTCACCCCTCCCCCTAACCATCCCTGCCTCCTCCAACCAGTGCCCCCCCATGCCCACCCCACACCCAGGCTAGGCTATGATGAGCTAATAGCTAGCGACTGGCCATGGCTAGGCAGGCTGATTTGTCTGTTGGGTTGAGACTTGCCATGGTTGACTGCTAGCTGTGGCCAGCAACTGCTAGTTGGCAGCTACATGACACAACTAGTGGTCGGCCATGGACAGTTGGTTGCTAGTCATGGCCGGTGATGAGTGGTGGGGTCATATAAATATATATTTATGTATATATTTGTATGGTATATTATATATATATTTATGTGTATATTTATATGATATTATATATATATTTATATTGATATTATATATATTTATATGATATTTATGTTGATATATAAAATTTTTAATTTTTCTATGACTATTTTGTTATGTATTTTAGATTTTTTATATTATTTTTTAAAATGTTTTTTAATGAAAGTTGATTAGGCATTTCAAATTTTGTGAAATTTTTATAAATAAATTAAAATTTAGGGGGTTGTTGGGCAATTAATTTATTTTTATTTAATGATTTTGCCCGAATACTAACGAAAGTTGAGTAGTTGTCCCAAATGTGTTAAAAAATTTAGAGTTTTAGTCCTATAAATGTCAGCCTAAGTACCATAAGTGCAATACCCCCTATCCAATGGGACCAAAAATGTAATTTTTGCAATATAACCAAACACTATGCTAGAAAAAAAAAAAAAAAAAGAGAGAAGTAAAGGCTTCATTGAGATTGTAACAATTGTATTGGGCTAGTTGCAATTTACTCCCATATGATTTGTGAAATAAGTATCAAACCCTCATGTAAAAAATAATAAAAAATAATTTCCTTATTGTTTTCAAAACTATGCACACCGCCTCCCCTCCACATTTGTTGCCCATTTAATAAAATTTTAATATAAAGAGTGCAATTTAACCTAAATCATTTCACATATATACAATTCAATTTAAATAACTTTTTATTATCATATTTTATTTTTTTAAATTTTTTTTATTCTCTTCTTTTCTTTTTATTCTCATTTCTCTCTTCTTCTGTTATTTCATATATTTCTATTTTTATACACACACATATATATAAATTTATCTATAAAATTTGATATAATTTTTATTTTTATCTTTTTTCTTTCTAATTATTCATACATGTATACTTATTTTTTCTATTTGTACTTACTCACATATTCATATAAAATACATATATATATATAAATTTATCAATAAAATTTAAATTACTTTTATTTTTATCTATTTTTTATATTTATTCATTCTAAATTAAATAATATTTAACATTTATAAAAATATATATAATATAATTTTTTATTCTTACTTATATACATATATAGTGTGTATGTATACACCACAAAAAAAAGGTTAATTGTGGTATATATTTTGCGACGATTTGTCTGAACAACCGCAAAATATTAATTTTACAGTGGTTAAGTGGTGATTTATCCAACCCTCTGTGAAATTTATAATAAACGGCAGCAGTTACTGTAACTGCCACTAAATGAATAACTTTGTGCTAGTTTTTCTATACCATCGCAATTAATAATATTGTTTCTTTTGCTTATTAGATTGCCCTTTGTTTTTTATTTTAAAAGGTTTAGCTCATAATTTTGTAATATATATATGTAATGTTAATTATTTTTGATAAATATTTTTTTTATAAATTTCTAAATTAGAGTGTTTTATATTATAAGCTCTTCTACAAAATGTAAAGAGGTATTTACTTATTTTTAAAATTTGAAAATACTCCTGTAATAATCTAGACCGTATGAATTTTAAGTCTTTATTTTATTCTTACATTGCAAGGATTATTTTAAAAGATAAAATTTGATATTTTCATAGGCATAAAAACTTTTTATAATATCTTTTCATTGAAAACTTAGCCAAACACCCACTTAGTCTATATTTTTATTTGTCTGTTAATATTATATAATTTGATTAGTGAAATGAATTATTATAGTAATTTTCTTTACCCACTATTCACAATACAAAAATATTGCTCATTTACCTAACAATTTATATATACTTATTTGTAATAAAATTTCTTTGCTTCATGTAGCTATATAATATAATTGTCCTACACTTTTCATTTATTTCTTTTAGCTCACTATGGATACACTAATTTTATTTATTCAAATGACAATTACTATTTTATTTTTAAAAATAATAATATTATTCTAAAATATTCTCATAAACTAATCATGACATATCATTAATTTTCAAAACTTATTTTTAACATTGTAACAAAATTCACATCTTTTGCTCTTTCGACTAATATTTTTTATAAATTTATTTTATTTATGTTAAGAACTAGGGCCATAAATGAGTGAGAAGATTTGCAAACAGTTTGAGCTCATCAGTTAAACAAACCAAACCAAGCTTAATAAGTATAAATATCTATGCACATATCTATATTAACAAAAGTTAGCTATAGCCAAGTTGGTAAGGTTATTATTGCAGGCCATGATAGGTGCGGCTTTGAGTCTCCATTCCTGCAAATTTTGAATTTTTATTTCCAAGCGGGCAGGCTGTAGGAGCGAGCATGTTACAGGTTGGGGCAGTGTGCAGTGGGTACGGCAAGGTGGCTCCATTTTTGGCGGGCAGGCAGGTTGGACGTGTTGATCAAGGGCATACGCATGGGGTGAGGCGAGGCGGGTCAGGTGTTAAATATAAGAAAATTTTATACTCTTTCGTAACAAAACTTTTAGATATCTATTCAATTAGTAACGAAATGCTTATTTTTGAATTAAAATATTATTTAACTATTTTTAACAAAATATTTTGTTACATAAACAATTAGTAATTATACTTAATTAAATAAATAATATTATTATATTATGCATTGGTAATGAAAAAATAAAATGCAACAAAATTGTCAGTGCTTTAGTAACTAAATATTTCATTATGTTATAAAAGTCTATCGTAACTAATACACTTTTTTGTTACTAATGTCATATTTTTGGTAATGATAAATTTCATCACCATAAGTTCAACATTCATAATGAATCATATCATTACTAAGACTTTTTGAAGACTTTTTGCCATAGGTTTTAGGGTACTAAACTTAAGTAACGAAAAATTTGCTACTAATATTTTTGGTAACGAATTTTAGCATTATGGTAATAAAATTATTCGTTACGAAAACTATAATTTGTTGTAGTAGATGCTAGTACATATGGAAATCATTTGGTCAAGCAATTTGTTCGATCATTAAATGGCAATGCTATTGATTGGTATGTTGATTTGGAGACAGGCTCTATCGATAGTTAGGGGTAGCTAGAACAAGAGTTCCTCAATAGCTTCTATAGCACTTGAAGGACTATAAGTATGATTAAACTTACCAACTCTTGCAAGTGAGAAGAAGAGTCAGTCATTGACTACATTAATTGTTGGAAAAATTTGAGTTTTAACAGCAAAGATCAATTTGCAGAAGCTTTAGTAATTGAGATGTGTATCTAAGGAATGCATTGGAGTCTTTACTACATACTTCAGGAAATTAAACCGAAAACTTTTGAAGATTTGGCAACCTGTGCACATAATATTAAAATGAGCATGAATTTTAATGAATAATAAGATTCAAGTGATGTTGACGATGATGAAGATATTGGGGGTAATTAATTTTCACCTTCAAATTACAAATGTTCCTTGGTAAGAGTTTAAATTGTCAATAATGCTTTCAACTAAGAGCATAAATTATCTAAAATTTTCAAGTCTTCAAGTCTCTAAGTCCGAACTCAAATCTCCAAATCTCTAAATCCAGGACTCAAGTATCTAAATCTTCAAGTCAAGGCTCAAGTCTCTAAGTCTCCAAATCTAAAACTCAAAATTTCAAGTCTCTAAATCAAGGAATTGAGTCTTCAAGTTCAAAGTTCAAATCTCCAAATTCTATGTGCTCTTTGATAAAAGCTTAAACTATCAATAATGCTCCTAGATATGAGCACAAACTATCTAAATATTCAAAGTCTCCCTTTGTGGTCCTTGATAAAAGTTTAAACTGTCAATAATGCTCCTAGATACGAGCATAATGTGCTCCTTGATATGAGTTTAAACTTTCAATAAGACTCCTAGGTACGAGTATAAACTATCTAAATATTCAAATTCTCCCTATGTACTCCTTGATAAAAGTGTAAACTATTTACTAAGTCAAATTTTAGTGAACTCCTTGACACGAGTATAAATTGCCAATCAAATTCAAGTGAACTCGTTGGCACGAGTATAAAATGTCCATTCAAATTAAATATGCTCCTTGGTGCACAAGCCTAAAACTACATGTTACTCCTAGCCTAAAACTACTTATGGCACCCCCTCCAAAAGGATATTTACTTTGAATTATGTTATGACTTGATCCTTTTATTGGACACCATAGCTTAAGGAATGCTTGGAGGATTTTTTGTTGCAGACATATTTGAAAAAATGAAGAGAGAAAGAAAAAAATATTCTCAAATACTTCAAGTCTTGCCTCTTTCGTGGATGATTGCCATATCTTTTGCCAAGCCTTGAAGTAGGGGCATTTGTAGACATATTAACTTTGTCCAATTAGAGAGTGACACCTATAAAATAATATGCTAGTAATTAATTCACAATTTTCAATTTATCTTGAAATTTATTAAATTTAATTTCAAAAGATAAATAGCTAATTTAAATTAATACTCTAGTATTTATTTTATACTCAAATCAAATATTGATAAGTGTCAAAGAAGAAGTGATTACATTTATACACCAATTAAATCAAAGATATTTGATATTATTTTTTTATATTTAATATTATCTTATCAAAAATATAACTATCAAAGAAATTCAAGTCAATCTAAAAGTTTCTTATCAAGCATCCATATAAAGGGGGTGATCAAAGTTCTTCAACACAACATAAATTCTAATAAGTGAGAGGAATTTTGAAGAAGTCTAGCAATTTTCTCAATCAAATTTAAGGAGATCCACGACGTTTAAGACATTTTTTGTGAAGTCCACCATATTTTGGAATTTTATTCAGGATTAAGGTACAGAGCCCTCAAATTGGCTTTATTTATTCGAATCAAATGTAAAGATATTCATTGCATTCAAGGTGTTCTTCGTGAAGCTCATATATTTTGGCATTTAATTGGAGATTAAGGTGCAAATTCCTCGAATTAGCGTTATTTCTTCAAAAAAAATTTAAGAAGATCCACGGCGTTTTTTGCGAAGCTCATTAAAATCAAAATTATATTTGGAAGGGAAGAATCAGAAGATTGTATTAGAAATTGAATCCACAATTGATAGCTTTTAATTTTGTTTTATCTATACAATATTTCTTGTCTTATAATTTTATTTATTGCAGACAAAGAAATTTGTACTTACAGTATGCTCTATATATTCTTAGTTAAATCCTCAATTTTCATATTTCAGTAAAATTCACATTTCTATAAAATAATAAGTTATAAAGATCGTGAAAATTGGACTTACTTGATATGGTATCTTTTACCTTGTTTTCCTTTCCAAGAATTTTTAATATTTTAAGAAGTAATAAACTCAAGATAATAAAAGCAAGAAAGAAATAGGAAGCAGTCGATGCAGGTTCGCAGGAATATAATGATCACGACCATTCTGCACATTTTGTATTTTAAAGTATTTTGAGAAATTTCATAAAAATTCTAAAAAAGTATTAAAAGTTGTAAAAACATTTGTTACTGCTTTTATTAGGTATTTAGCATAAATTATTACAATAAATTTAATAAGTTTTGTTTCAATAGTGATGATAATAGTTTCAAATTTTACATTCAACTTTTAATATATATGTATATCTCCAAAATCTATTATCCAATGTAACAAAAGAAAAATTGATGTAATAAAAGTTACATGAATATTATAAAACCAAATCCATATAAATACTTAATTATTAATAGAATTTTTATACTTAAAAATTAGAAAATTAGCATATCTAAGATTACAATTCATTGAATAAAATTGAAAATAAATTAAAAGAATATATATGTCTAAAATAATGTAATTAAATTTATTTATCAATTTAAAATTTTATATGTAAAATAATTTAAAAATAATAAAAATATATTCATCTTCTTCGCCCCTCTTCCCTTCCCTTCCTCTCTACCCAACACTGGCCAGCCATGGCCTGGCGTGCGGTTGGATGTGGGGTGGGATGGTGGGGGTTGGTGGAAAGAGGGAAGGGGTGAAGAAGATGAATATATATATATATATATATAAATACTTATTTATTTTTAATTAATAAATAAATTCAATTAAATATAATTATATTTTTTTAGAAGCATTTATTATTTTTATTCAATTAAAATTTAATTTTAGATTTTTTTTTAATTTTCAAATATGAAATTTTATTAACAATTGAATATTTATTTACTTTTATAATAATTTTAAATATTCTTTAATTATTTAAAGTTTTTTAAAATTTATATGAGAAAAAATATATAAAGAATTGACATTAAAATATTTATTTTTAATTTTTTTAAATTTCAAAATATAAATATTATAAGTAATAATACAACATTCGTAAGTAAATTATATACTAATTTAGTAGAATGAATATAAAAATTTTAACTATTTACTATCATTCGTAATTCTCTATAAAAGACAATTACTTATTTATCACAATTCAAATTATATATTTGAGGTCAGCACATCAAATAAATTTTGTGAATTTTTTGAATGTTAACTCTTTTTTTCAACATTCGAGTTAAATATTTTATTTTATTGTTTCATATAGGGTTTTTTTTTTCATTAAGAGTGTGAGGATAAGAATTTAAGAGAGTGGGAACAATGGTTGATTAGTAAATTATTTACAAAGTATTACGTTAATAATGTTGTTATGAGAGTTGAACTAATAAATGCCTATGACACATGTCAATCAACTAAGCATGTGTGTTGATGTCAGGGCCAAACATGTGCTGAATTAGACAAGCCCACCTTATGAAATGAGTGTAAGTTTAATTGTATATACTAGCACGTCCTTATGAGCTTAATTGTATATAATAGTTTTTTTTTTTCGTTCTACTGGCTGGTACAAGAATATGACTGATGCTAATTAATTTTTTCATTGTCTATGCTATTTATAAAATATCTAGAGTTATTAAGTTGATATATTTAATGTCCCTACTTTGAGGAATGTCTATGAGATACACGCGAATAAAAACCAACGCAAGGAGTCGGGCATACACGAGTAATATGTCCATGACCATGGCAATTGGGGCAAGTTGCGTGTGAAGTATCCAATGGTGCAAAGGAAGTATGTGATGTTTGATAAGGGGAATAATATGTAGGAGCCGGTGAACCACAAGCTTGTAATCGATCCTGGTGCTTCGAAGAACGAGCAGGCATGCAATATACTTGCCGTGCTCATGACCACTAAGGTCCCTATTGCTCCTCTGCAAGGCTAGTAGAATTAAAGACCGGGCATCAGCAATCTTTAACTTACGTTCTTCATTCAAGAGCAAGCCACACAATTCATCAAAACTAATATCTTCGAGAGGCACTTTCAGTGTGCGAGTGAAGGGGCAATATGCAGAGACTAGCCCCACCAATACGAGTTCAATCAAATCTTTGCTCGAAACTGAATGTTGTGCGGCAGGCAATTGGTCAGATATACTTTTTGCTTTAAGTATTTAAGTTTCAATTGAGTTATTCCCCCTCCGCAGGTTGTGTGATTAAGCCTTCAATTTATGAATTTGAGGTTTGAAAGCAAGTGCATCGTAGTTGCTAATCTGGTCTACGCGGCAAAGGCAGTATTATCACCCACAATATGCAGCAGCGTGCAGTTAGGAACTAATTAAAACTACCATTCAGCTAAGAACCATTTGATCTTGATGTTCACAAAGTTGATGAGCATGATTTGGATCACCCCCCGCCAGTGCTTTATCAGCAAATGATGCATACCACTAGACAAACGAGGGATAAGACCACAACCACACAATACGGGAAGGAGTTGTGTCTTCCATGGTAGGAAATCCATTGAGATCAATTTACTAAGTAATTCATGGGTGATATTAAGTGTAGGGAAATAAGTTACCGGCGCTGAAGTAGCTAGCACAACAACAATTGAAATATTGGTGGTGATGGAGCCTGCGGTGGCAATGGTAGTGGTGGCCGCTAAAGATGCATCAATGATGGTGAGAAAATTAGATCTAGGGTTTTGAAATCGTTTTTGGGCTCTGATATCATGTAACAGAATCTCAACCCATAATATCGTTAAATGCAAAATAGATACATAAAAAATGGAGAGATGATTAGTTAGGATTAGGGTATACAACAATGATTAGGACTCCTACCCACACTCAAACACTAATATCATTTACATTTATAAGCGAAATGTTAACACTTATTCTTCTGGGGCTTTATAGGCTGAATTGTTGCTGAACTTCGATTATGAAGAGTATGTACAGTTGAATTAATTATAACGTATAATTTAGGAGATATTAAATAAATAATTTAATTAATTAATCAGTAATATTTGTTCAGGAAATAAATTATAAAGAGTTACTGTCCACTACTCCACTTCAATTAACTGTTAAACTTAAAGAATAATTGCACATAATAGTCGAATAATTTGAGCCAAACCACCTCTAATCCAAGGATTTCCTGGACAATATTATTAACTGGGTTCGGCAAAAGTCCGTTGAGCCACGTAATTGGCAGCAACAGCCATGGGGAGAACCGGAGAACCAATTTGAGTCTCCTTTAAGGTTAATACACTAGCAGAAAAGAACAAAGTTTGGCTTTATCTCATACTAGTCGCAAGGATACTCCAAGTCAAATATTTCGATAGGTTGAACCAGGTGATGGGGCTCGGCGACTCAACACTTATAAGTGCCCGTTTGGTTTCATTTTTCAAAGCCCTTTTCATGTTTTGTGTCATTTCAAAACAGAAGATAATCAATCTTTCCTCATTTTCATTTAAAGTGCCATTTATTTTTATTTTTAAATAATCATTAATCTATTCTATCATTACATCAATAAAAGTTAAAATCAATTTTACATAAAATACCTGCTATAATTTCAAAACAATTAAAATATACATATATTTTGAAAAGATACATCTTCCTAAATATGAAAAAAATATAAAATTACCTAAATTTTCTACTATACACTTACTTTAATCATTATTTTCAAACAAAATATTTAAATGCAAACTTATTTTGGTTTTTAAAATTATAGCTAACTTTTCAACTTTTGAAAATATTAAAAATAGAAAATAGAAATAAAAATACATCCAAATAGACCAAAATAGGCCACATATAGATGAGGAAGAGGACAATGTTTGAAGGGGATTTTCTATCCAAGGTTTTGAAAATTGGACTGAACCGGTGGCCAAAGGCTAGTTCGGTCCAATTGAATTATAAAAATCAGGAGTGGTAAAATCGGACCGGTTCAACCGATTTAATATTTTTTTTTGAAAATTTTAATTTTTTAAAATAAGAAAAGAGAAATTATGAGTTAAAGATGATAATTAAAAATTTTGAATATGTAATTTTTTAAAACATAAATTTATTTTCTTGAAATTTAATGAAGTGGTAGTTATATATAAATATTTATATTTAATTTATTATTTTATTTTATTTAATCTCTCTGAATTATATCAAATATTTAACAAAGTAGAATTTATTTTTACTTGAGTTAATGTATGAAACGAATGATTAATTAAATTAATGTCAAATATTAACTTTTATTTATTTATAGTTGACTAATTTTTAAATATTATTAGTTTTTAAAAAATATATTTAAAAATAAGTAAGTTGAAATTTTTTTCAAATAATATTCTTTTTATATTAATTGAAAATTTTGTTTTTTAGTAATATTAACATATTATATATATTTATAAAATTAAATATAATTATTGCATTATACTGGTAGAATCGATTGATCAAATAGAACTAGTAACCAGTAATATCATCGATTTATTGTCCGATTTAGTTTTAAAAATATTATTTTTATTTTTCAAAGTACCTCAATCAATCGCTCGAACTCAAAAATTCTTGGTGCATGTGCATATTGTATAAATTAAACAAAAAATAAAAATAAAAATTCAAGTGCTATTTATTTTTTATTATTAATTATTTGTTTTTAATTGTGCATCTAGATAAATGTGATGAGTGACTTAAATGCTTGGAACTCCGCCTTCGATAGAGTTGGTCAAAGTAAAAGAAAAAATAGAGAAAACTCAAGAATACTGTTGCTTTGATTGAATGTCTCAAATAAGCACACCTAGGGTCTATTTGTAGCTGGTATGGAGTGTCGAATCCTTCCGCGGTCTACAGCCTACACATTTATTACTACAATAACACACCTGATGAGTCTCTTATTTTCTGGATGAATTCATGGACCGGTGTAAGCGGTACATCGGGTAAATTATATGTTCAATCAAATAAGTACACGTGGGTCTATTTATAGGAATTGGTATGGAGCGTCCAACCCTTCCGTGGTCTACAGCCTACACATTTGTTGCAACAATAACACACCAAGAGTCTTTTATTTTATGGAGGCCAAATTGCACATTGCTCCCCTTAATATTAGAAATTGGTTAATAATCTCTCACAAAATAAAAATTGCCAATTTTTTTTTTTATTTTTTAAAATCATGCAATGAATATTTTTGAAAAGGTGGGTGTCATTTACTCGGCGATTTGCGTGATTTGACATATATTTTTATGTGTAAAAAGATAAGCTTTTATGTGTAAAAAGATAAACACGTTCTTTATTTATTGATCGTAAATTTTTTTTTTAAGGAAATCAATGATCCAAATTAAGTGATATAATATTTTCTTTTAAAAAAATAAGTAATAATTATTATATATAATATAATAAATATATGTATAATATATAATCTAATATATAATATATATTATAACGTATATCCCATTCAACCCAACCCCACCAGTTGCCCCACCCCATCGGCGGCCACCATTGGTTATAGCGGTCAATGGCTAGGTCCATCCAAATCTGAATCTAGCCAAACCTAACCATTATGCACTCTAAAGAGGGTTTGGAGAAGATGGGAGGG